>APFE030410710.1:0-32003 GCA_000404065.3 Pinus taeda | reverse complement strand
GTATGCCATAGTACCAATCTTTTGTAACACCTTGTACAAACCATAATACTTTTGTGATAATTTATTATCCTTCTTAGCTTGCTTGAGGGACATTTGTTTATATGGTTGTAGCAGTAGGAATACCCAATCACCTACATCAAAACTTGTTTCACTGCGATGTTGATCTGCCTGTTGTTTCATTCTATTATGCACCAACACGAGGTTATCCTTTAATAATTGGAGGAATTGTTGTTGATGCTCAATGTGATGTTCCACTGCTTGAACCTTAGAATTCTCTTAAATATGATGTGATGGATGGTAGCTGATATCCATAAAGTGACATAAATGGGGTCATTTTTGTTGCTGTATGGAAGGAAGTATTATACCACCATTCAGCTAGAGGTAACCATTTGACCCATTGTGTTTGTTTATTAGATACAAAGCAATGAAGATATCCTTCCAAACATTTGTTTACTATCTCAGTTTGCCCATCATATTGAGGATGATAAGATGAGCTATGAGCTAACTGAGTACCGAGACAAGAAAATAATTCTGTCCAAAAATTTCCAGTGAAAATGGGATCTCCGTCACTTACAATAATCTTTGGGCTTCCATGTAGCTTTTGAATTGTTTCCATAAATGCAGTAGAGACTGTACAGGCTTTAAATGGATGTGATAATGCACAAAAGTGTGCATACTTGTTAAGTTTGTCAACTACAACCATGATGACACTCTTTCCCTCACACGTGGGTAAACCTGTGATAAAATCAATTGAAACCTCCTCCCAATGTTGGCTTGGAATGGATAAAGGTTGTAATAGACCTGGGGTGTTAATTGTTTCAACTTTATTTTGTTGGCAAACCAAACATTCCACCACAAACTTTTGAATGTCTGATTTATGATGGTATATGTATGGGACTTTTCCCTTGATATATACTCCAATGATGTAAAAATAAGAATTAGGGATCAAATAATTACTTTTAGAGATAATAGGACATGCATAGGGACACAAACTAGAATGGATGCCTCCAAAAGCGAATTGTTGGCCTACAAGTTTGAATAATTTTGATGTTTAAAATAACATAAATGGGTCACATAGGTAGTGAAAACATTTAAGAATGAAAATTAGGAACTTAGATTGTATGAAAAAATATTATTTATGTCCGAAGACATTATTTATATAGATAAAATAGGGACATAGGCCCCATTAGTTTACCTCCGTAGATAAATTTCACATGAAAATGTAACCTTTAACTTGCAATGAGAATATAATTGGGAGTTTTACATTTTTTTATAGTAAAGGTGTGGCTTGTGGTACAAACCATGATTCAATACCAAACTTATTATAATCCACACACTTAAAAAAAATGATTAGTCAATGAATATATTCTACTTTAAAGGTGGAATATCTATCCAAGATATGATGATTCTAAGAATAAGTATTCGTGGTGTGAGAAACAAAGGCTACAATTATAATGAAAAGTTACAATAAGAAGTTTTGGCCTTTATAATAATTATAGTTTAAACTGGTGATTTTATGAAATATTTATAATTTCAACCTCGTCGAAAAGCATCGGCCAAAAATTTATACTTTGTTTATTTTCTTTTAAAAGCCCATACTTTGCTTAACTGTATTTTAAAAGCCCATACGGTTTATGTGAACATGAGGCAATAACGAGAGGAAAAAAAAGTTTACTCCTGATGGCGATCTGATCTCTACATCCTTTAGAACAATATAAACGAGAATTCCATCGACAACATCATTACTCTCGGCCTGTCCCATATTTATACTTAAAATTAAAATGAGGTATCTTGATATTTGTTTTTCACGGATATTTTAGGAGAATAAATCTTTATTTAAATAAAAGGGTTTTGGATAGCTTTCGATTCTTGAACAACACGGGTGGGATTATTTACAAGGAGAAACGGGGGATTTTGCAACCCTGGGATGATAAAGCTTTCTAAATTGTTCTGAATTCCGAATACATTCGAGACAAACAAAATCAGCTGATCTAATGGCACTACATCAATGCAGTATTATATGGATGGGGAAGGCATTAAATTTTTTATGCCTAAGCAGCATGCCATACATTTTCGAAGAAGAAAAGTTTGTATCTTGAAACCACAACAGCTATAACTATATTTGGTCTCCATAACATAGAATCACAAGCTATACATAAATAAACACCTATACGGATTCCTTGAGCTTAACTCGATTGGAGATTTGCAAATCCAACCGGCCTGAAACAAATCCAATACATGCTAGCTGGAGGCCTCGGAATCTCCAATAGATAAGTAGAGAAGTATGCCCCGGTGATTACATGCTACCGGCGGTTTCCACTCTCCATGTGACCGAAAAATCCCCTTCAAATCTTAATTTAGATAATCTTGCAGCTGCTTTGCATCCCAGACGTCTTCAAACGCTGCAAACTGTTGATAGTTTTCAAAGTCGTCTTCCAAGTAGCAGTTTTCACAAAGGGATTCAAGATCCGCGCTCTCTGAGAGATCGTACTTCAAGTCTATGGCGGGCATTGGGGGAATGCCGAGCACGTCGTCTGAAGCCTCCAGGAGATAACACAGCTCTTGCTCCGAGTCCGAATCTCGGGTTTGGCCTTCAAATCCACTAGAAATATCGTCGAAGGTCGAATTATCTCCAGAGTTGAAGGGCCGAGAAGAAGTAGAGTTTCTTGTGGCAATCTCTTCCTCGAGGCTTCTCATGACTCGGTTTACGAGCTGCTCATTGGGAGACAATTCTTCATAGTCATCGTCTGATAAGGTTTTATGTAATTGCAACAAATGAAGAGACGGGTCTCTTTCTTCGCGGTGGAAGCGTTTCGGCTCCCCGGCGTCAACGGAGTCTAGCAAAGCCTCCGCACGACGACCGCGTTTTCTAAGCGTCTCAGACATGATTGAGCGGCTACTGGAAGAGGATGATAGTTCAGCTACAGTGAAGAGGTGGTCTTCCTCCTATTACTGGTGAAATCGGTAGCAAAGCGATTACAAGAGCAGCGGTGAGCAAGATTGGCTACATATAGCTAAGGTAAGGCAACGCAAGGCATAGGAAACCTTGTATATATAAATAATATGAGGATTTTGAGGCATAAGGAACAGTCTGGCCTGGAAAGAGGACTTGAATGATAGTGTTGAAGATTACAGACGGTTTAATTATCGCTGAAAGGTTTGCTTCACTGCAGAGGTATCCATTTTCGCTCTAATTCGCTTCAAGAAAAAAGGACAATTTCCACGTCATCACGTCAGTACTAGTTTTATGACCGTTCTTTTAACACTTTTAACTCGGTCAGTAGCCGTACCAGGGCTTGGATTGATGTTCAGGAACACGCCTGTAATTATCAACTAGATGAATCGTCAGAAACGCACATGGCATCTTAAATTGTTCAGGCTGTCGGGTCAAAATTTTATGATAATTATTTGTTTTTACGAGCACAGATACATTGATAAATGCCGTTCATATAAACCATAAACTTCAATTTAATATAAATTTATAAATAATTCTAAAAACAAAATTACTTAATTTAAATTACTGCACAACAAAAACCAATATTCACAATTATTCCAGTTATTTAGTCTTTAGCGGATGGTCTGTTTGTTGTTAACAATTTGTTATGGCAGGCATACACAACCCTAGCCGTTCATGGCAGTGCGCGGGCCTGCCGTGAAACTGGAGTCTCGGACCCACAAATTCAAGCTCGACACAATCCCACTACTGACAAAATGTTGGGTCAAACACAGAGGGGAGCGCATGGACTACTTGGCCAGTTCGTTATCACTGCAACCTGTATGGACCCATGGGCCGTAAGTCATGAGCACCACCTTACTAATCGGACCCACCTTCTTCCTAGTCATGAGCACAACCATACTAATCGGACCCACCCTGGTCAGATGGGCCGTGAAGTAGGAGAAATATGGTAACTTCTGTCGGCGACAATGCCATCCAGTGTTGGGATCTCAAAATACACCAACTCATCAAATATGACGATTTTCACCTAACCTTACTCCTGCACAGTTTTAATAGAAAAATTTGATGCTTTTAGGAATTTTTTATCTGTATTTGAGGAGCGGAAGCCAGCCCGAGTGGACAGTGAGACCGATAAATAGGTGAGATAATTTGTTCGTATTAGCATTAGATAACTTGTCAATTAAGGATTCTAGTTATTTGTTACTAATAATATGCATATATATAGTTTTATATTTCACTAAGATATTTGATGTTATATAAGTTGGAATATATATATTTTAAATAGTAAGAAAAAAATATTATAATTTAGTTATAAATTAATAATGCGATAGGAATTGTTAGATACTAGCTGTCCATATAGGGGAGAGCTTTTTATTATTGTGCAATATATTATTAATAGGAATTGTTAGGTACTAGTTGTGCATATAAGGGAGAACTTTTTATTATTGTGTAAGGACCAGTATTAGTTATAGTACTAGTCTTACACATCCATCAAAAAATCATTATAAACTATAAAAAAGATGAAATTTTATTATAATTTAGTTATCAAATTAATAATGAGATAGTAATTGTTAGGTACTAGTTGTGCATATAGGGGGGAGCTTTCTACTATTGTGTAGGGGCAGTACTAGTTATAGTACTGATCCCACACATCCATAAAAAAATCATCATAAACCATAAAAAATGCACATAAATAGTTTATATTAAGTTATATAAGTTATTAAATTATGTTAAAAATGGTCACATATATTGATTGGACCAACAACTCTCAAACACCAAGCCTTAACATCACAAATTGACAAGACATATTGTCCCAACCACCTCCAACTCTGAATTAAAAATTAAGTCAAAATGCACTACAAAACATTCCATTGAATTCTATCCAAGAGTACACCTATCCCATCAAAGAATCACCCACTGATTTCCGTTGGAGCAACACATCTCATTGCTTAGTAATACCTACATAAGAATATGTAAAATGTGTGTCAGCCATATCTACATGTGTGTTTAACCATTCAACCTATTGAAGACAATAAATGACACCATTCAATTCATCAATTAGTTCAAAGGATGCAATAAATGACACCAACCCTTTAAATCAAGTATTAAACACACTATACTTTTCAATTCGGGAATTAAACACAGAAAAGAACACGGATCAACCATGAAATACTATCAACCATTTGATCATGTATAAATCAATCCAAAACACACATTGAATTTGAGAGATGGAAATCCATGCCAATCTTCCATACCAATTAAATTCTATATAAAAAAAGTATAAAACATCAACCCTTACTGATTTTCATTTGAAACATTCATTCTACTCCTTAGCTGCCGATGACATACAATCAGAGTGTTCAGACACTGTTACATTCATTCTATTCATTAGTTGATGGTGACATACAAACAGAGTGTGTGCACAGTGTTACATTCATTTTATTCATGTGTTGTTGGAGACATACAGGTTCGTTGGACAGATACATGTTTGTTTTTGTTGAATAGTGTTATCATATTGATTATTTTTGTTGAGAAACAAGGGTAAATTTAAGCCATTATAGCCAATATCACTTGTTTAAACATAGCACAAGATCTTATTAGAGAAACATTTTTAAATGAATAAATATACCAATGTATATTTATCACTTGTATATGCTTATTAGAAATTCTCTTTTAATTATTAGATTATCAAATTAAGATGAGATAAATAAAAGATTGCAAGAGCATAACTACAAGGAATTAGACAAAGAGTGGAACTACAAGGAATTAGACAAATGAGATGCAACATAGAAAGATTTATTTTGTTTTTTCCTCAGGATGTGCTTTAAGGCTCGATATATTGTATTTGAACCCACATCGCTCTCCTTATGTCAAGCGATCTATTCCTTCCTCGGCGATATGGGCCCATTGTGACTACCATTTGTTCAAACTCGTTACTCAATACAATGAGTTTGTTCGAACCCCAATCCATTCAATCCATTCAGAGTCTAATAACCTTGTGTGAGTCTTTATCTATTCGATATGAACTTGCTTTAAGGCTAGATTAGTTATATATAAAAGATAGGATATAGATACTATAGAGGACCACTTAAATCATTCTCAAGATGCAAATATCCATACCTTCCAGTTTTTTAACCAATTTCAAAGCCCTTGTAACCTAAAATCGTTACTCAATACAATGAGTCTGTTCAAACCCCAATCCATTCAAAGTCTAATATCCTTGTGTTAGTCTCTATCTATTAGATATGAACTTGCTTTAGGGCTGGATTACAGATCTATAAAAGATAACATCCAAAGACTCTAGAGAACCACTGAGGAGTAAGACGCAAATGAGATATGAAATGTGGTAGTTAGTATCCAAGAAGGCTATCCTATCCTTGACTAGGTTAGGGAGAAAAGCCAACAACAATTCCAATATGCTAACTCAAGAAAGTACTAGTCCGTCAATGTACCACTCTTAATGATATATGGATTGTTGTATCTTACTAGCAAGTATATATCAATTAATTAAATGATGGTATCAACCCTTAAATCATTCTCAAGATGCAAATAACCATAACTTCCAATTTAGTAACCAATTTCAATGTCACTATAACTTCAAATTTGACAATTGCAAATTAATATCGGACTACTATAACAATCATATCGGTCTATTTTCAACAAGATTGGTTGAGGAAGATTTGAGAATATAACACTTAGTAACCTTTTTTATTATAGATTTATAAAAGATAGCATCTAAAGATTCTAGAGGACCACTGAGCAATAAGACATGGATGAGAGATGCAATGAGGTAGTTAGTATCCAAGAAGGCTATCCTATCCTTGACAAGGCTAGGGAGAAAAGCCAACAAAAATGCCAGTATGTTAACTCAAGAAAGTACTAGTCCTTCAATGTACCACTGCCAATGAAACATCGACTGTTTTAGCTTACTAGCAAGTATATATCAGTCAATTAAATGATGAGATTAACCCTTAAATCATTCTCAAGATGCAAATAACCATACATTCTAGCTTAGTAACCAATTTAAATGCCACTGTGACCTCAAATCCATTCACTAAAATTTAATATCAGACTATTATAATAACAATGCTTCATCCCTCATATTTTTCGACAGTCCGCAATAGGTCACCGTTGAGGAGAAGTAATCTTACAAGTAATTGAAAAAATACACTCCAATCATCAATAACATGCCGCGGACCTTAGAATATCCTCACAACCTAGACAAATCAACAAAGTAAAGGCCACAACCATGCAAGAGAAAGATAGAAAGAAATTTTATGTGTGAATCGAGTTTAGTAATTTCAATGCCAATGTAACCTCAAATCCAGCCAATGCAATTTAATATCAGAATACTATAATAGTATTGCATCAGACCTTATATTTTTGGATAGATTACAATAGGTCATTATTGAGGATAATATCCTCACAGCTTAGACAAATCAATCAAATAAAGCCAACAACCATGAAACAGAAAGCTAGAAATAAGTTTTATGTGTGAATCCTCATTATTTCTTTCTAGATTTCTTGTTTCTTTGTGTGAATTTAATTATTCCAATCCTATTGTTATATTAAATTCTATGTGTGAAAACCCTTCCGATTATGAGTTCCAGACCATAGATGTATTCATTCACCCGTAAGGCTCACGTTAAGGAAATGTAAGATTGAATTTACAATATATAGATAAACCATTGATTGTTGTTTCTCATTGATTGCAAAGGCCAATGAATTACCTTGTTTTCTAATACAATTTTTTAAAATCATAATTTTGTGGTAAATCTGCAGGTTGTTGCAACCATGCCAAGAATTTCTATTACAGATCCTACGAGGACCAGGAGGAGGTGAGGGGGACCCAGCTGCGATCGAGTTCATCAGATGAGGATAGGCGTGTGATGTGAATGCTACTAGTGCTCCCAAAAATGTTGTTGAAAAGGTCATTGTGGTGGCATATAATGCTATCCCACCATCAACCACAGAGCCACCTTCAACCATAGTGCAAGCTGCAAGTTCAACAAAGAAAATCAGTGGCATCAAAGGTTGGACAAAGAAATACCTGATGCTAGTTTTTATTGATTACATTGAGTTTAAGGGATATTCAATTCGCGCCTCTGCAAAAAACATGGTGTTTTGCCTCTAACATACATTATTGGATAAATGGGTTGACTAATACAAAGTGTAGAGGGGATGTTACAATTATGGCTAAAGAGGAGGAGGATGAGGTGGTTGAGTGTTGTAAAGAGATGGCCTAATTAGGACATGGGTTAGAGATTAGACAACTTAAATCCACAATAGCTCAAATATGTCAGGGGAGGCCAAACCCCTTCAAAGATGGGTTTCCTCGTAAATCATGGTGGAGTGGATTTAAAAAAAGGAATCCAAACCTTGTGCCTTGAAAAAGATAGGGCTTTAAATCTATGCCCTGCAATCGTGTCCAAGTTCTATAATACTCTTTCTCTTGCATATAAGCAACACTCATATGCCCCAGACCATATATGGAATTGTGATGAAACAGGCTTACAAGAAGGAAGGAATTGTGGTATGTGGGTAATTCCAAAGAGAGAGAACAGAAATGTGCCTAATATTTTTCCTTAGAGTAGGGAGTGGATCACTATTCTTTGTTGTGTCAATGCAATTGGTTCTTCAAAACCATGATTTTATCTATTCAAAGGAAAAACTCAACTAAAAAAATATATACGTAATTGTGAACCAGGTGCATGCATGGTTGCACATCCCCATGCATGGATGAAAAAGGAACTATTCTTGAATTGGCTTCGTCACTTTGTTGCATTTGTACCAGGTGGTGTCTCACCTAAAAATGAACACCTACTAATTTTAGGTGGCCATGGAAGCCACATGCATGTGCAGACAATTGAGGAGGCTAACTATTTGGGCATTGACCTATTAACATTGTTGGCTCATAACACTCACAGATTGCAACCCCTTGATGTCAGTGTGTTTGGGCATTTCAAGAATTATTTCAGGGTCTAGTGATCTTCATGGATGACAAAGAATCTAGGGGTGGAAGTAAAAAGTTTTGAGCTAGCTGAGCTTGCAAGTAAATAATTTAAAAGGGCTCTTAGACCTTCTAATATCAAGGTTGGCTTTAGGAGGAATGGTATATGCGAATTTAATGTTGATTGTCTTATGCATGATACTAGTTGTAGCCAAGCATTTGATGTGGAAGGTCAAGAAGCAGAGAACTTACAAGACCATGTTAATGCCCAAGAAGATGTTGTTGTTTTTGAAGGTATAATGTCCCTTTATGAAGGGCACATATATGGTAATGATGATGAAAATTTGAGTGAGACATTGTTTAGGCATGAAACAACTTTCAATATCATGGAGGCTATCACACCCACTAAACCACCTGCCAATGTTGCATGTGATATTCCATATGAGGCAGTTGATGAGGCAAATGAAAATGCAAAATTGATTTCAAATGATAATGCAACATGATTAAACAATGAGCAATAGAGAATTCCAAACCAAGTAATCCCACCATCATGGTTGGTAGAGGCCATGATGAATATCAACATACATAATGTGTCTACCACCAATGATGAAATCATGGACATGCCTTCACAACCATCAGAGTTGAACAACGAACTTGTTCATTATTTTATGGAAAATGGATCATTGGAGTAGGAGCCTATTCATCATGAAGTACTTGAAGAAAAAATAATGGGGGCCAATTAGTTGTACCATAGGTTGAAAGCCAAGTGTTAGGTCCTATGAAGCATGGGACAACAAATCAGAGAATACTTGTTGCATTCCCAAAGCTACCATTAGAGAGAGTGAAGGCCTCATCAAGGCACTCAACATCATATTTTCTTCATTTGGGGAGGAGTTCACAATTGCTCATATATGAATATTATGTGAATTTATTGTTTGAGTCTTAACTTAAAAAAAATGAAATTCAGGAATCTAAAAATAGAAAGGAGGAGTTGGCGAAGGAAAAGAGAGCCACAAGAATTGCAGCAACAGAAGCTTGAGCAAAGGAAAGGTTGGAATAAAAAAAAGGAAGGGAAGATAAGGAACATAAAAAAAATTAGCAAGGCAAGAGAGGGAGGCAAGAAAGATTCAACAAGTGTTGGAAAGAGGAGGATGGGTGACAAGTAAGGAAGACTATGGTCCAAGCCAATTTGAGGCAAATAGGATGATGTCCAACACACTGAACCACATTGCAGAGCACACACCATCATACCAAGACCTGATTAACATCCAAGTCCGCTGCTATCATCCAGGGGTTATTCCCAGCTCATATACCCTTACTAGTGCAGGTTTAAATCCTAATTTTGTTTATATGACACCTGCACTAAGTGTTGGCATTAGTAACACAAGTGGACATGTGGTCTACTCAGTCCCTCCATGGCTATAAGGACGAAATTAGAGTCAATCATATGGAAATATTCAGGCACATCCTAATTAGCCAATCTTGGGTAGTCCACCATACTTGGGTCAAGCAGGAAACTCAACAATTTTGGGCAATGTGGGAAATGGAGGCCATCAAATATAAGGGTGGCGTGACTTAATTTTTGTAACCACATCACAATGTGAATTTTGTAATGATGCAATATGTTGATTGATTTCATAGTAGAAGCTAAACTTATACACATTTAAGCATTATCCAATTCATTAGATTGAAGATTGCAAATGATAAATACCATTATATTCTACACAGTTACATCAAATTTTACCTGAGAATGTTTGTTAAGGGTCATTGTGATGGTCAAGGAACAAAGGTAGATAAACTAAATTCAAGAATTTGAAATATATTGGGATAATATTATATGTAGATAATTTAACTATGTTGGGTTAATTTAATCAAGTTAGATCATTTGAATTCAAGAATCTAAACTTTGTTGAATTTGAATTGGAATTATGATATGAAAATTATTTTTATTTCGATGTGAAGATCCAACTACAACAAGTATGAGTAGGATAATCATGTACTGGTCAAAACACTTAGCAACGGAAACAATATACCATTGGCAAAGAAACTATCTTCCAGAGTGGCCATTTCCTTTATGAGAAACCTAAAAATAAATTAATCAAGGAATTCTAAGTTAACAAATTAGGGGAGGGACACAATTATTCTTGGATTATTTTATTTTTAGGATAATTACGTAAATATGAGCACCATTAATAGTAAATAGAACAATGGCAACAATATATCATTAGTAAAGAAACTAGCTTACACATTGATCATTGCAAATAATTCACAACAAATAATTACATCAATAATAGTAAATAGAGATTCCAACTTCCCCAACCATCTAATAATTTAAGATATATATAAATGAATTATATATATGGAATTACAGTTCAGTAAACAAAGTAAATAATATTGTTTATCAGTAAACAAAGTTCTAACATTCAATCAAAACAATTAGTCACTCAAAGGAGAGTTCCTGTAGTTCACTGCCCCTTGAGGTATGGGTTCACTACCTATTATCCAGTTTCTATGGCTATGAAAGTATGAAATAAGGATCTATAATCCTAACAACATATTAAGAAACACATATCAACACCGCCAACGACAACATAAGGAAGGAATCAGCCAGAACAAAGGAACCTTTTTCCTTGTGCCAAGAGCCTGTAACCAGGAAGGAGCCTCTCTTTTATTTAATAGTAAATAAAGAATCCAACTTCCCCAACTATCTAATAATTTAAGATATATATAAATCCATTATAGATATGTCATTACAGTTCAGTAAGAAAAGTTTATTAGTAAACAAAGTAAGCAATAAACAAATTATATAGCATTTTTTATGAGTAAACAAAGTTCTAACATTCAATCAAAACAATTAATCACTCAAAGGAGAGTTCATATGGTCCACTGCTTCTTGAGGTATGGGTTAACTACCTATTAGCTAGTTTATATGGTTGTGAAGGTATGAAATAAGGATATGTAATATTAACAACATATCAACACAGCCAATGACAACGGAAGGAAGGAATTATCTAGAACACAGGAACCTTTTGCCTTATGCCAAGAGCCTGTAACCAGGAAAGAGCCTCTCTTTTGTTTAATAGTAAATAAAGAATCCAAATTCCCCAGCTATCTACTAATTTAAGATATATATAAATGCATTACAGATATGGCATTACAGTTTAGTAAACAAAGTTTATCAGTAAACAAAGTAAACAATAAACAAATTATATAGTATTGTTTATGAGTAAACAAAGTGCTAACATTCAATCAAAACAATTAATCACTCAAAGGAGAGTTCCTATGGTTCACTACCTATTAGCTAGTTTATATGGTTGTCAAGGTATGGAATAAGGATATGTAATCCTAACAACATATCAAGAAACACATATTAACACTGCCAATGACAACGGAAGGAAGGAATCAGCCAGAACACAGGAACCTTTTTCCTTATGCCAAGAGCCTATAACTAGGAAGGAGGTTCTCTTTTGTTGAATAAGAAATAAAGAATCCAACTTCCCAAACTATCTAATAATTTAAGATAGATATAAATTCATTACATATATGGAATTACAATTCATGTACAAAGTTTATCAATTAACAAAATAAATACTATTGTTTATGAGTAAACAAAGTTCTAACACTCAATAAAAACAATTAATCACTCAAAGGAGAGTTCCTATGGTTCACTGCCTCTTAAGGTATGAGTTCTCTACCTATTAGCTAGTTGCTATGGATGTGAAATTATGAAATAAAAAATTGTAACCCTAACATGAAACACATATCCACACTGCCAATGAAAATAGAAGGAAGGAATAAGACAGAACACAGGAACTATTTTCCTTATGCCAAGAGCCTATAACCAAGAAGGAGACTCCCTTTTGCTTTTCCAAGTCCAACAAATCCATAGGAATAAGCCAAGGACCTAGAACCTTTAGCACCTATCTCATTTCCATCGGAGGGTGTGAATTCAAAATATCAAAGACAGGAGGTCGCTCAATTACTTGAGACCATGAAGATCCCATTGGACAGATCCTGGACGTAGCAAAGGGAAATCAGCTCATTGGGCCAAAGGATCATGAGAGTAGGCCACTTGATGAGAAATTGGCTAACTTACATTTTTCATTAGAGGTAAGGAAAATAATGGTTGTTGAGATGTACGTAACCCTAGCATCATATTTATAAGGGCCACCAAAATTTAAGGATTTAAACATCAATGCACAATATTCAGAAATCAAGCTAGAGGAATAAGAGTCATAACAAATATTGCAAAAACTAATTGCATGCACTTCTATAAATATTTAATAGGTTAATGGATTATGTGGATGACATACTCTTTTAAGCCCACAAAGAGTAAATTTTTTCAAACCCCTTGAAGTCAGACCATGCCATACAATTGGAGACTACTTTAAGTGAAATAAAATGCAGTAGACTGCTTGTAGCAAGTCATTACACCAATTCCAACAAATGAAGAACACTAACAAATGGTTTCAACAATTACATTGACAAGAGCAATGAACCCAGCGACACTTGTTCAATTAGCCATTGTAACATTAACTCCAACCATTAGTAAAACAAATCATTAACACTTCAATTTTCTTTATTGACATATTTCAGTAAGAGATGCCATATCCATAAGGGCCACCAAAATTTACAAAAAATTACACAAACCCAAAGCAAACACAGTGTTAGGTCCCTATAATACTAGTGGTTCCCCCATTACTATTGTCGTTATATCCCTTATTGTTATTGTTGTGCTTGTATTGCCCCCATATTGTTATTATGGTGCCCCATAAAAGCCCATTATTGTTATTTTTGTGCCCTTATATTATTATTGTTAGGTTGACATTGGTTGTATTGTGACCCCTTAGACTCCTATATATAGAAAGGAGGTTTTTTCATTTGTATCATCCAAGAATTGTTCATTTGTGTAATGTAAATGAGGTTTCTCCCTCGAAGAGACTGATGTCTAAGTCGTTGATCTATCTTTTATATGTTTTTGTGAGTTGGTTTCATAACATTTGCTATTAGAGCTTGGATTCTAGGGTTTAACTGCTCCAAACAGGTCATTGTAGGATTTTCGCTATAACATTTTTTTTTTACGACATTTCAGAAGCGAAAAAATAAACCTATTTGAGCTGAAATCTCTCTGAACCACAGATTTGAATTTCAAATCTTTCCTCGCTATATTTTCATATATGATCCAAGGAAGTTAGGGTTTTTGTAGGATCTTGAATTATATCTCAAACAGGTGATCGGGGGAAAATCCTCATAACATTGTTTCTGAGAATCAGATTGAAATTTTGTAAGAAGTTACAGAAAGAGGATGGACTGTAGTTTTCTTTGTATCAGTTTTAGATCCTAAGTTCAAAACAGTGACATGTGGAACTTCGTACAAGATCTCTCTACTGAACTAGTCTATAATCAAGTCACCATGGGAGATTTCACATAATTCTTCATTGGAGAATCCAATCTTGATCAGACTTGCGGGGTTAGAAAGAGTACTCAGAGGGTTACTGTAGGAAGTAATTTCATACCTAAGAGATCCAAAATTAAAGAGATACAACAGATTCAATATCAAACTCCTACAAAGTGAAAAAAGGTGTGTAGTTTTTTAAATTTTTGGGTAAATTTGGTTTGAAAATTAGTTTGAAGGAATTCAAAGGGCCTAATGAAGCACTATTATCAGTAATTGATGCCTCGAAGAAAGAAAATGGAAGAACCTAGTAAGAAACCTGAAATATCTAGCATGACTAATGAAGAAGAGGAAGAAATGCAACAAGATATATAAAAATTACAAGACCAAGTGCAACAAATTTCACTCGCACAAAAAGTAACAGAAGATAAGATGGATGGTTTAAAGAAAGACATAGAAGCTAAGATGTATGGCGTGGAAGCTAAGATGGATGGTTAAAAGAAAGACATAGAAGCTAAGATGAATGGCGTGGAAGCTAAGATGGATGGCATGGAAGCTAAGATGGATGATTTAAAGAAAGGCATGGAAGCTATGATGGAAGATTTGAAGAAAGATTTGACAAAGTTTCTACAAGAAATTCTTACTAATGGTGAAAGGGTAGAAAAGGAAACTCATGATGAGAACAAAATAAATGTTAATCATGATTTCATAGACTCTAACGTCAGATCGAATAACCACCATGTTCCAAAGATCGATATGAGGAAGTTTGATGGCAAGGATCCCGTAACATGGATACTACAAATAAAGCAATTTTTTGATCTCCATAATGTCCAAAACACACAAAAGGTATGCATTGAAACTTTATATTTGGAACCAAATTAGTTTGTATGGTATCGATGGCTTTTCTCTCGTAAACAAATTGTCACTTGGGCTATTTTTACGGATGAAATGATAGCACATTATGAGGATAAAAAAAGCAACATTTTTTTTAGCCAATTGATAAATCTCAAACAAAAGGCTTCAATGGTGGAGGACATTGAGGACTTCCAAAATTGAATATAATGGTAAAATATATTCTAGAGGAGCATAGGATTGATGTGCTCGTAGGGACTTTAAAGGATAACATCCAACATGAGGTTCGCCTTTGGGAACCTAATTCATTAGAGAAGGCATTCAGGTTGGCAAGAAAGATGGAAAGAAAAATTATGGCAACAAGGAAGCCTACCACTCACAATCATAAATATGGAAGTTTTGTTGGCCCTAGCCATCCACAACCTACGAGGTTGACACCACAATAATTGGAAGAAAAAAGAGCAAAAGGGCTTTGTTACAGTTGTGATAACAAATGCACTAAAAGTCATAAGTGTGCTAAGAATAAATTATTTTACATAGATTGGGAAGAGGAGGATGAAAAGGAACAAGAAACATGAAAAGAAGAGGATATACGCCAGGAACAAACCCTAGAGAAACAAGAAATGAATCCAACAATATCTCGTAATGCATTTGTTGGAATTACCACTCCTCAAACTATCAAGATAGAAGGGCATATTAATAAGAAAAAGGTAATAACATTGATTAATTCAGGCAATACCCATAATTTTATTCATTGTAAGATAGCCAAGGAATTGAATTGCTTCCTATATCCAGCACTAGAGTGTCAAGTGATGGTTACAAGTGGAGGAACCATAAATTGCTCAGGAAAGTGCCACCATATCAAGCTATCCATGGGAGAATATGTATTGAACAGCCCAATGCTTTCCATTCCAATGGGTGGTGGTGATGTTGTACTAGGAGTCCAATGGCTACAATCCTTGGGTACAATTTCTTTTCATTTTCAAGAACTTTTCATGAAATTTTCTTCAAAATGAAAGGAAGTTGAATTAAGGGGTATCAAAAGGAAATAGGGAAAGATAATCAGCTCTAACAAACTGACAAAGCTTCTAAAGAAAGAACAACAAGGCATAATTTCACAATTATGTTCACTAGAGGTTCCCACATTGGAATCATCTATTTCTCTAGATCTCCAAAAAGTCTTGGAAAATCATTCCAAGGTATTTAAGACTCCCAAAGGCCTCTCACCTATTCATGATCATGATCATGCTATTCATTTGATTACAGGAAATGTTCCTCCAAACATCAAGCTTTATAGATATCCTTATGCCCAAAAGAGTGAAATTGAACATATGGTTGCAGAAATGCTAGAGGCTAGTATAATTCAACCTAGTCAAAGTTCTTTCTTTGCTCCAGTAGTATTAGTTCATAAGAAAGATGGGTCATGGTGCATGTGTCTAGATTATACGGAGTTCAACAAGCTCACTATTAGAGATAAATTTCCCATTCTTTCCATTGGTGAATTATTGGATGAATTGCATGGATCAATTTACTTCACCAAGTTGGATCTTCGTTCAGGATATCATCAAATCAAAATTAAGACTAAAGACATTCCAAAAACAACATTTATAACTCATGAGGGTCATTATGAATTTTTGGTCATGCATTTTGGCCTTACCAATGCACCTTCTACATTTCAAATTTTGATGAATTCCATTTTCAAACCTTTCCTTAGAAAATTTGTGTTAGTATTTTTTGATGATATACCCATCTACAACAAGTCTTGGAAGGATCATGTACAACATGTTGACAGGGTGCTAAAACTATTGGAAGAGAAACAATTATATGCAAAAAGCTCCAAAAATTTATTTGGAGTACAAGAGCTGGAATATCTGGGTCATATTGTATCTCATGAAGGTCTTAAAGTGGACCCTAGCAAAAGTAAAACCATTAAGAAATGGAAAATCCCCACATCCATAAAGAATCTACGAGGATTTCTTGGGTTGATAGGGTATTATCGCAAGTTTGTTAGGAATTATGGGAGAATAACAGCACCTCTAACAAAATTATTGAAGAAAGATGCATTTTCATGGACTCTAGAAGCAATGAAGGCCTTTAAACATCTTAAAGAGGAAATGTGGCAAACACCAGTCTTAGCTACACGAGACTTCACAAAAACCTTTATTGTGGAATGTGATGCCTCAAGAAATGGAATTGATGCTATTTTAACACCAGAAGAAAGACCCATTGCTTTTGAAAGTCATCCAATCAAACGAAAGTATTTACACAAAGCTATTTATGAGAAGGAAATGTTGGAAATACTACATGCACTTAAGAAATTGCGACCCTACCTAATGAGAAGACACTTCAAGGTAAAAATAGACCATGATAGTCTTAAATACTTTTTAGAACAAATATTATCTTCAAAAGAGCAGCAAAAATGGGTCACAAAGATGTTGGGTTATGAATTTGAAATCATCTACAAAAAATGGAAGCAAAATGTTGTGGAAGATGCACTCTCAAGAAAGGATGAGGATGTGGGAGCATTTCTTTGGGCCATCTCTATGATCCAACCAGATTGGATAAACAAAGCAAGGGATGAAAGGAAGAATGACGAAGAAGTGTGGGCACTCATTCAGAAGATACAACAAGATCCCAATACATTTGATACGTTTAGCTGGAAAAATGATTTGTTATGGTACAAAGATCAGTTATACCTATGTAAGAATTCCCAACTCAAACAAAATATTCTTAGGGAATTGCACACCTCTCCCTTAGGAGGGCACTCAAGATTTCTAAAAACTTACCACAGGGTTAAGAAGGATTTTTTTTAGGATGGCCTTAAATCGGATATTCAAAAGTTTGTGGTAGAATGTTTGGTTTGCCAACAAAATAAAGTTGAAATAATTAAGACCCCAAGTCTATTACAACCTTTGTCCATTCCAAGCCAAAGTTGGGAGGAGGTTTTGATGGATTTTATCACAGGTTTACCCAAGTCTGAAGGAAAGATTGTTATCATGGTGGTAGTTGATAGACTTACCAAATATGCACACTTTTGTGCATTATCTCATCCATTTAAAGCAAGTACAGTTTCTGCTACATTCATGGAAACAATTCAAAAGCTACATAGAAACCCAAAGATTATTGTAAGTGACAGATAACCCATTTTCACTAGAAATTTTTGGGCAAAATTATTTTCTTGTCTTGATACTCAGTTAGCTCCTAGCTCATCTTATCATCCTCAATCTGATGCGAAAACTAAGATAGTAAGCAACTATTTGGAAGAATATCTTCGTTGCTTTGTATTTGATAAACATACACAATGGGTCAAATGGTTGCCTTTGGCTGAATAGTGGTATAACACTTCCTTCCATACTACAACAAAAATGACTCCATTTATGGAACTTTATGGATATCATCCAGCATCCATCACATCATGTTTAAGAGAAAATTCTAAGGTTCAAGTAGTGGAACATCACATCGAGCATCAAGAACAAGTTCTCCAACTCTTAAATGATAACCTCACCTTGGCGCAGAGTAGAATGAAGCATAAGGTAGGTCAACATCGCAGTGAAAGAAGTTTTAATGTAGGTGATTGGGTATTCCTATAGCTACAACCATATAAACAAATGTCCCTCAAGCAAGCTAATAAGGATAATAAATTATCACCAAAGTATTATGGTCCATACAAGGTGTTGCAACAGATAGGTACTATGCCATACAAATTGGAGCTTTTGGAAGCTTCCCGAGTGCACCAAGTTTTCCATGTCTCATGCTTAAAGAAGGTTATAGGTGTCAAGTTCCCAATTCAAACAATATTGCTAGAACTTGATGAGGAAGGAAAAATTATATTGGAACCTGAAGCATTCAAAGAAACAAGAACTCAATAGCTATGAAATCGATCAATTTTAGAGTGTGTCATCAAGTCGAAGAACTTACCTGTTGAAAATTCCACATGGGCGGATGAGAATTTTATACAGAAGCATCCAGAACTACTCAAGCGTTGAGGACAACACTTTTTTTAAGGAGAGGGGCATGTTAGGTCCCTATAATACTAGTGATTCCCCCATTACTATTGTCATTGTATCCCTTATTGTTATTGTTGTGCCCCTATTGTCCCCATACTGTTATTATTATGCCCCATAGTAGCCCACTATTGTTATTTTTGTGCCCTTATATTATTATTGTTAGGTTGGCTTTGGTTATATTATGACCCCTTAGACTCCTATATATAGAAAGGAGGTTTTGTCATGTGTATCATCCAAGAATTGTTCATTTGTGTAATGTAAAGGAGGTTTCCCCCTCGAAGAGGGTGATTTCTAAGTCATCGATCTATCTTTTCTATCTTTTTGTGAGCTGGTTTCATAACACACATCTGAAGCTAATTTACACAAAATTTCACAAAACCCAAAACCTAGAAAACCCAAAACCTAGAAAACCCAAAACCTACACAGCTTAAGGTGTCCAAAAACACAGGCAGATTAGTTGAGCAAAGACACAATAATCCATCCATCTAAATGTGTTTAAAAACATTGGTAGACAGGTTGGTAGAATAATGTCCTACCTTCGAGTCTTCATTTTATCGTCTTCCCCCATGCTAGCACGTCGTAGGTACCCTAGATACTCCAAAAACCGTAGCTCAAAATGAAAATCACACAGTGACCTACAAGACATGCATCACACATTATTAGACATCCCTAAACTTGTAGAAAACAAGTGAAATTCAACCAAAGAGCTAAACAAATTATGAATATACCTGGAAAAACCCTTCGGAGCATGAAACAACCATATCCAACACAAAGTTGAGGTAAATCCGCCGCAGGGAAGAATGCATACAAATACCTTGCCCAATAAAGTAAACGAGGAAGAAAAACTAGCCTAATTAATAAGAAAAAATAGAGGATAACAATTGAACAACATCTCAAGTAACCATCAGAAATGCCCCATAACCCACTATTCGCATCACCAAGGACAGTTATGGCTGTGACCACCATTTCAATGACACTGCGCAAGTGCTCAACAGTGTAAATGAACAACAACTAGACCCGAACAAAAATGCACAGTGTCAAAGACAAGCCTCCAAGACTATACCCTAAGCTAACACTAACGCTCCCTAAACCTGCTGAACCGTTGACCAGGTATGGTGGACAGGTAGATGCATGCAATGTGGAGGTGTTGTTTGAAATCAAGGCATGACTTCGTGGCATTTTTACGATCTGAGGTGGATGTGTTCATGTAATTGTGTCTCTCCCCTAATAAAATGTGTAAAAAAATAGTTAGTTAATGCGCAATGTGTTCCTATTAGCCTTCAATAAAATAAAAAATTGATAATCAAATACTTACAATTATATATTTTAGTAATATATTCAATTTTATACATGCTAGAATATATATTTTAAATAGTTAGAAAATCTATTATCAAATTAACAGTAACTAGATAGTCATTATTAAGTACTATCCATGAAAATTATTATTAACTACTTACTCAACAATGTTATTTAAAAGATAAAGGAAACTAGAGGGCATATAATTATCTACTAATCATAAGGAAAGAGACAAGGTTTCACCCTCTCAAATTCTTCCAATTCTTAAACTACTAAATCAGGGTTCACTATAATAATATCCTATAGGTGTTTAACACAATTACTTGATATTAGGAAATTTTATCCAAAATTAGATTTTTCCATATACAAATGGCTTTTAAAAACACCTGCCTAAGGAGTTCACAATTTTATTCAGAAAACAATGAATTTTGACAAAATCTTGTAGAATTTTTTGGGAATTTGGTTACAGTGATCACATTTGAAAATTTTGAATACTTTAGAGATTCCTAATGATGCTAAATCTTTTTCCACCAAAAAATGATTCAAACGGATTTCTTAGAATTGTAATTCATTTAGAATTTCATAATCTCAGTGGACAACACCATGAAATATGGTATCGAATCTTCGAAATCAAAAAGTTCTAGAGATTGGAAACATAGTAAATAAAACCTGCAGACAGCACTAACCAAAAGCCAGCACGAAACGCGGAAAACTTCAGATCTGTTTTCAAAGATAAGTTGACGTATATTTCCTCGTTGTCCGTCCTGGTGCCCGCGCTCACGTTGTGGGGAGATTCTCAGGGCTAGATAAAAATTATTCAAACTGATTTATTTTGTTTAAATGCTACAACGATTGTGGGGGACATTCTCACGGTTAGATAAAAATTATTCAAAGTGATTTATTTTGTTTAAATGCTACAACGATTGCCAGGGGTTATAAGCAATCAAAACCTTGAAAGGGATCTAAAATTATAGCTGGGTAAATGTCAGTTTTGGAGTTTGGGCAGGAATGGAATTTGGAGTTTGGGCAGGAATGGAATTTTATTAAATAATTTTTTAGTTAAGATTTAAATTTTGATTTTGAATGTATAAATAGATTTTATCTCTTTAAAAATTAATGGATATTTGAAATTTGGTCGATTTCAAAAATTAAATTTGAAATTTTAACAAATTCTTAATTGTAAACATTTAGCTAGAAAATATGCCAATAAAACCTCTAAATCTTATAACAATTAAACTAAAAAAAAAAAAATTATACTTATGCTTTTGCCATTACCCACATTATGAGTCAAAATTAGTCATCAATAAATTTAGAAGAGAAAGTTATAAAATTCTTTTATATGTTACTTCAGCTATCAAATCTTTTATTTTTGGTTTTTGGAAATGCTAGGATTATAATTTTTAGAATTTTCTTAATTCTAGTTTTAATTTTATTTTCTTTCCTCCATTACTCAATTTTGCTCAATTTTTTTCATATATTTAGGTTTTTATCCAACTTTTATTATATTTTCTTTTTCCTTTCATTTTATTGTATTTATTCTTTGTTCTCTTCTCTCCTTATTGTAATCTCCTTATTGTAATAAAAATATATTGTAATTAACATCTACTTTGAAATGTTAAACCATGGTAGAAACTATTATTTGTTCTTACTTTTTTAACTGAAACTATTATTTTTTGTTATTTAAAATGTGTTTTTAAATATAATTTTATTATTTTTTAAATAAATTTTGGAAGACCTATAAAATTCTTGAATTTTGTATACTCAAATATAAAATTCTAAATGATCCTTGCTAAATTTTGGAGAAAATTGACTCAACCACATTTGCATAAAATTGACTCAAAATATCTAGGAAAAATTATAAACGACCCAATATGGGAGAGGTACTTTCTATAAAATGATGTGTTAAATGAAAAGTAATAAGAACAAAACATAATGTTGGGTGAAGCAGAGAAGTAATAAAAATAATATATCCATTCAATTCAATTTGTGATATTGTATTTTTTATATTAAAAAAATTACAAACAACCTTTGACAAATTATATTACAATGTACCTATCACATTAAAATACATTTAGATGATAATGATTCATATTTATAATCATTATAACTAGCAACTGCTTGAGATATTGCAAAGGAAACGTCGTAAGACATAAATTCAAGAAGCATTGTGAAATATAAAGAATCACCCAAGATAAAAATTAGTAAACAAAATGGCTTTCAAAAGTAGAAGATAAAGAGAAAACACTTACATTATGCCAAATTGACAGATTGTATAACCTTTTCAACATAAATTGCCTCTTAATATTCAAAGATGGTCTTTCAAGTTCCAGTAGAAAATATTTGATAGATTTTGAAAAAGTACGGGTAGTAGATGACATAATATAAGCTAAATAAAATAATATTAATTCATGAAAATATGATGACTATCTTTCCAAATCTAAATTTACATCACAAACTCATAAATTTTAGACATCATCACGTAATAGATGAAAATGAGCCAGACATAAGCTCCCAATTATTCATAACTTTTGGTGTAAAATCTGCAACATCGATGGGGAAATCTAGTGCAATGTGGTTGATGATGTTCAATATCTCCAATGATTCCTCAAAGAGAATTATCTCTGAAATTGTAAAGAAACATTTTGAATTGCACTGACACTAGCAATAGATTATTTTATTATTTTGCATTGCCCCCACAACAGTACAGGGTTTACATCTTGTGGTGGCCGAAATTCTAATATGTATTATAACTTCTTGTATATATCATCGATTTAGATTAACAATTGCAACAAACCATTGTAACAATTTACATGATGACGAACCCTCTACATGGTTGAAGACATTGATTATTCACACAATCCAATGAACCACCAACCACCTATAACTTGACAACTCAAAACTACCCAACAAAAAATAATTAAAAAAAACAATAACAATGAACTACCCCAAGGCCAAGTCAAATAATACAATGTGTTAAATGTGTATTAGAAACAACAACAACAACAATAAGAAAAACTTCAAAACTCTTATACAGATAACAACAAGATATGCCATTGATCAGCTTGGCACACAAAACTTGATTGAACCAATTTTTCTAAGGAAGAACACACAAATTTTGTTAAAACATGATAGAGTGGACTCTAATTTACAAATAAAATAATAATATTTCACTTTTCTTCTTTTTTGTATCCACGGATTTTAGCCATAATCCAGGTGACCAACACTCTTCTTTGTTGAAGCCATAGATTTCAACTTTCAACCACATAGCCATCTGAACTAAAAATGAACTCTAGACATGACATTTGTCCTTTCCTTAAGCGCATCGACAATGCTCTTATGACATTTAAACTCAACAAATATATAGCCTATTGGATTTGAAACTATCCTAGCCATGGACCGGTGTCCATTAATCTGAATTTTTTTCTTTAATACACAACCCAAACCAAAGATTTGAGACGCATGGATTCTTACTAGACTTTCTTACTTAACTTGATTGGATACTTTACCAACTCCATGATAGTGATTTCATGGAGCGAGTAAACAAAAATTATGTGCATGTCATTGAAAAAGGGAACTAAAGAATAAGTGTACAACCAATATGGTGCATCATCAAAGAAGCTATGGCAAAAGAATCTGCTATAGATTATAAAGCTTCCCTTGTGAATACAAATTTTCTTATAGCCTGTGGTAGACAATGATGTAGCATTCTCATAACACATTAGTGCTTAAATGCGCTCACAATTACAAAAAAGAAAGATTCAAAAGAAACTACATGTGCAATAATCTCAAGACCGTTTCCAAGAAGCAAGTCAAACTTTATTATGAATAATTCAATGGGCTCTTCTGAGAACCATTTACAAGAAGTAAGTCAAAATTTATAATGAATTGTCCAGGCTCCTCTAACCCAAAAACATCAATTCAACATCCTAAACATTTTTAGTTGTCTTAAATAATAAGCAACAATTTCATGTGATCTATTAAATCTTGAAAATGTCCATTACCGATGGCATATCTATTGGAGAAACTCTTGGAGGTCCTTGTGACCCAACTGAAATTTGATTATCCTCACCATATCCAAAAACTTTGGGCAAAAAAACCATTATAGAAAAAATCACCTAAAAAATTATTAGGTCCTGTCTTTTCAGTCATATAATAACACCTTGAAGCACATGAAATTTGAGATTCATATTCTGCTTTTTGTGGAGCATAACCATTCAAATTTTCACCATACCAAAACTAAGAATCCTGATTTTTGTGAAAAGAAATTCTAGGTATACCTAAACTGCCACCACAATTAGAAGTGAGTGTTTTACATGCAAAATATTTTGCTTGTGTTGGCTCCAACACAAGGCTCACCCCTAGTAATTAAAGCATCTTTTAGAGATCCTTATCATCGTTATAAGGAGAGCTTCTGCGTAAATCACATAAGAAAGATTTCTGCCAACGCGTTTCGAACCAACCAATGTGGTTCATCGTCAGGACAAGTTGAAAATACAGATCTAGCTCAGCGTTATAAATAGTCCACGCAGAGACTCCAACGGCTAAAAAACTCTAACGGCTACTTAATCATTCAAGAACCTCAGTCAAACTTCCTCTAATTAAATTAATATTAAAATATTATTGAATTCAGAGCTAGGTTAATCTGGTATAAATAATCCATTTATTTAATTTCAGATATTACCTCATTATCCGTAAAATTATATATATGTTAATATTTATCTAATTAATTCATTAAATCTAACCTAAATATATATGTATAGTGCCCTATTAGTTATGATTGTTATCCTAATTGTAATTAATTTATTAAAATAGTAATGCATTATAAGATTATATGTGTCAAATAATAATATATATAATCAATACTATAAAAATAATTAGTTAATTAATTTATATTAATATATAAATGTCCTAAATAGAAAATAAGAGGGGTTATATGTATTAATTTTAAGAAAAAAGTTAAATTAGGGTAATCGCAGATTAATTTGGTATTATATATAAATTAATTTTTACTGTTATATGTATAAAAATAATAATATATATACTTAATAATATTATTAATTAATTAATATATTTAAATTAGTCTATAAAAGCCCTAAATAACAATACTATGTTATGGTTCTATTACTAATTAATATAATATGAGTTTAAAAATGTAATGATGAGGGAGATATTTCTTAATAATATAGAAGCTATAAATGACTGATAATTGCTATGCCATTTGCTTTAAATAATATAAGTAATAATTAATGAATAATTAATGCTCAATTTTAATAAATGCTACATAAAAATGTGATACTGCTTCAAGAGGAGGATAATTCTCCGAAGAACAATGCTGCCAACGATAAGCGAAAACCAGACTCACAAGAACAAAAACACACCCACCCTAAGAAAGAACCTGGAAGAACCGAGGGGGGAGGAAGAAAACTTAAGATGACAACGCAGGGATCCAATTTCTACTAACCTTCCACCCATCATCTCTGTTGAGATTTATGGGTCTACGCTCAATTTCGATAGCTTCCCTTAACTTGCGATGATGAAACCGATCCACCCTGGCAATGACTTTGGCCTCTTCTATGCAGACATGATGCTTAGTTTTGTCCACATGCTCTGCTAGAGCTGAGGACTTTATTCTACCATGCCTCAGGTCCACTGCATGCTCACCAATTCTCTGCCGGATGGAGCGCCCTGTTTCACCTATATAAGGGGTCCCACAAGAGCAAGGAATCAAATAGACCCCTTTCATGTCTTTGGGGTCGACTGGATCCTTTACTGACCTCAGGGAGTTACGAATGGTTCTGAGAGGCCTGAAGGTTGAGGGGATATCAAACCTCCTAAGGATCCGAGCAATCCGATCTGTGGTCCCTTGGATATATGGCATATGGACACCTGGATGGCGCTCCCTAGGCTCTTTTTTACTAAAAGCATTTTTGGAGGCCGTAAGAAAAGCCTTCTGACCCAGGTGTCTGCTATATCCGTTCTCCACAAAGACATCGAGGAGGTGGTTCCTCTCCCTATCCAGGTTTTCTTTATCCGAAATCCTGAGGGCCCGCGTAGCCAAGGTGTTGAGAACACCCATCTTCTGAGCAGGGAAATGATGGGAATTAGCGTGAAGATACTGCTCTGTGTGTGTCTTCTTTAGCACCACCATTAATTTGACTTGAACCACTGGCTTCACGCATAATGCTAAAAAAGCCATCAGATGCACCACTGCTAAAGTAAGTAAAGGGTCGACTGCTTAAGAGACAAATGCATTTATTACCATTTGAAAAGGGAGTAAACATTGTTGAAGTCATAACACTAGGCATTAGTGAAGAGGAAAAATCAAAATAATGAAGTGAAGAACTATAAAGGGCATCATCTATACCTTCAATGAGTGTTTAGCTTGATAGGAAAATGGATAGTTTTAATCAGTAATAAAGCTCACACAATTTTCCAAAATATGGTTGTCATGAATGGCAGAGAAAATGTCTGAATTATTTTGAAAATATTTTAGTTTTTCACTTTTTGGAATTAACTTGTTATTCTTCAGTAGATAACCTGCAGGTTGGTAGGCAAAGGGTTGCAGGGATTAAAGAACAACCCCGACTAATGACAAGGGGAGATCAACAAATGAATATAGTTTTGTCAAATGCTAACGGTAACCTACTACATTTGAACCTGGTGAATGTAATCCACCATCAAACATATGAAAATTGGAAGATGGAGAAGGTCGAGAAGGTTGAGTAGTAGCAATGCTGATAACCCCAAAGATAAATAATTTTTCCTTCCCACATCATCTCTCGTGGACAATGAAATACGAGCCAACAAAGACCTTTAGAGAATTCACATCATCAAATAACTCACTGGAATAAGATCCTAAAGAAGATGCAGTTGAAGGTCGAGTTCCAACTCTTGCACTTGATAGAAGACTTGATGAAGCTGATAAAGCCCTAAGCTCATTGTGTCCATGGGAAAATTTTCAGTTCAACCCATTTGGAAAGGTTCCATTTTTCTCATAATGCATGGACAACTTGATTTTATAATTCTTTACCCCATTAAAAATGTTATAACATATTGCACTGCCATGAACTATTTCTACTTTCTGATAAAAAAGAGCCAATACTTGTTGACCCTTCCTAAGTTCTTCTTCTTCTAAGTGAGCAAAGTGGCAATCAGCTCCCCACTCACACTTCTCAGATTCATGTCCATTGGAAGAATGGAATTGTGAGGAAGACTCTACTTGGAACTTCTATGGAGCCTCTGCAAAAATTTGTGAGAAAGATTTAGCCATTGGAGGATTTCTAGGATGAGCAACAAGTTGCAAAAAACGTACTTTCTTGGAAGTAGACAAGTTGCCTGGAAGCATTGAATCAATCCCACATGATTTCTGGGAATGTGAATACTTGAAATCTGTTAAAGATTACTTAATGTAAGACAAAATGCAACTTTGAGAAGTTATAACAATAAATTAGTTTTAATCCCAACCCAATTTGACCATCCAGTTAGGAGAAAAAGACCATTGTTTTTTAATTAGACAAATTCTCAACCAGCTAATTCCTTAATTCAGAGGTTCCTGATCCTTTTGTATCTGGTAAACTATGAACATCAAGCCAGTGTAGTGATTATCTACTTATGTATTCTCCTTTTTATATATAACTAAAAATTACCAACGTATTATACATTTTAATCTACTTGTCATCATGTACATTTTCCTTTTTATAAAAATAGTAGCATACTTGAAATCCACATTTTCCTGATAGTTTTGTATATCAACATTACTCTACCCACCTCTGCCATTGCATGAGGAACTACAACAATTTTAATTAACATTCAATCGAGTGAAAATCATTCAATCATGCAGACAATATAACCGGATGAGAGAAAAAAGTAACATATTCCAAATTAGAGAGAAAGACAGTGACACTCGCTGAATAGAAACATAGAGTCTAATCTAAATACAAATATTTCATCATCACCCACCTTGTAGGGTAGGAACTGAACTCCAGCATACTTCACATCTGATCCAAAATGGATTTTGGATAGACTCCTAAGTCTAAGTGGTCCTCACAGAGGAAAAATGAAAGTCCAAGGAAGTTCCTGGAAATAGCCCCATTGTAGGGATCTTTTCCTTTTAAATCTACTGCTACTTGAATGGGCTAAAATGGACTTAGGATGCAGGAGTTATTGCATGCTGAAGATGCCTAGTTTCTTTGAAAAAAGAGGCAAAAAAACCCTTAAAAAGGGAAATCACATCGAAAAAATGCACAGGTTGGATTTACGTGAAGGCAGAGGAAACTCCGATCCACTGATCCGATCAATCGGATCGGAGGTAGAGAGAGATGCGATACTCGGACCTAGATTTGTTGATCGCCGATTGCCAATGATCGGATCGGCGGATTGCAACCGGCATTGGCATAGGCCATACCATATGGAAAGACCCTGGGCTTATGCGATAAGCGATTGGGGCAAGTCGCATCGCAATATCGCATCGGAGCCACACAGAGGAGCAGCTATATATATATGTTTGTGTGTGTGTGTGTGTGTGTGTGATGCAATAGCCAGACCCAATAGAGCTATAAACAATATTCCATAAAATTTGAGATCCGTTAAACGACAGATTTCTATGTATTTCGTGTATTTCGTTTATTAAACGAAATATGAAGGGAAGTGCTGATGTGATGAAAACCAGACCCGAAAGGGTTTGTGAATGAAAATATATATTGTTTCAAGTCTGATATATGTTGTTTTGTGTGATTTTGAAATTTTTTAATGTATTTTTAAATATAAAAGGAAACCACGAAACAAGCGGGGTTTCGAGAGGACCCAAGGTGGTAAGAGGTTTTGGCTGGGCTCCACTCGTGCCCATACATTGGCTACCACATGTCCAGGCCCTGGAGAGAGAAAAACACTCTTTTCAGGTGGTTAACTCCCCTACGCATGGGCCACCCAAAATGAACCACAACCATTGGGTATAGATCTTCCAGATCAACGGTCGAGATGCGATATGTGATTTAAAAGGTGGACCTGATGGAAATATAATGTGGATTTATGAATATTTAAAATCCGATGAATAATGTTTTGGCGAATTTTTTCGTGTTTTGCAGTGTTTCTCTATGTAAACAGAAAACGTCTGTTTTTGGGCTTTTCAACGCAACAATGGTTCATTCTGTTATGGAATAGGTGGCCACCATCCCTGAAGGTGTTTAGTAATGATTGCTAATGCTCAAAGGGGGGTTCGAGCGGACAGAGGCCGGGAAGCCAGAGTGCCCGATTGGGAAAATGAATAGACAATCACCGATTGGCTTAAAAGCCATGAATGTCAGAGACATAGGGGGTTGCTAGATTTGTTGCTAAAATCGAGCATAAGTAGGTAGCGCAGAGGTATGAAAGAGCTCAATTGAGAGCAGGAGCACAGGAAGCAAAAGGCAGAAGAAAAAGGAGGTTGAGGGAGCAAAAGCGAATGCGTAGAGTAGCCAAGGGAGTCACTTGGAGTTCAAGTAAAAAGCTAGAGAGTTGTACATTGTTGAGAGCCAAAGAAGCCAGAGCCGAAGAGCCAGAGCTAGAGCCAGAGCCAAGAGCTAGAGCCAAGAGCTAGAGCGAGATCCGAGAGCCAAAAAGCCGAGAACTTTAAGAGCCAGTGATAAAATCGTGTCCAAACCCATTGTTTCTCTATAAAACCAATGGAGATGACCAGGGAGCTTGTAAAAAGACTTTACCATAATCCCAGAGAGCCTAGATGAGTTGACTAGAGGTCATGGAGATGTAGCCCAAGAGTTTTGGGTGAACTCCTAATTAAGTTGTTGTCTTATGTGTTTCTTCTTACTGATGCATTATTTACTGTTATATGTATTTATATATCAGCTTAAGCACATTAAATTACAACACATAAACAATTTTAATAAACAACACCAACATACACCTTTGGTTCAAGAACATATTTAATTTCACACTGGTTAATCATAAAGACTTGTGAATATTTAAAGCTTTGGAAGTGGGAGAGGTTCTTGTAAGTTAGACATGAAGCCTAAGTGTCCCATTTACAGATTAGGTGGTATCGGAGCCTAAGTTTGATTAAACCCACCTTCAAAGGAGGTTATATCAGAATGCTTGATTGATAGAGCAAGGATTGCTTGTCTGAAAGGTGTTTGGGTAGTCAAGGATTGATTGTCTAATTGGTTGTATGCTTGTTGCAAACTGACTATTTTCTGAGTTTGCAGAGGTAAAGGGAAAGTTATTGATAGCTCGGTCCAAGAAGGACAAGAAGGAAGAAGGGCTAATGACATTCTTCTATCCCAAAGGACCTCAAGGCAATCCAAAGCACAAGAGGTTTGTTGCAAAAGGTTGCTTAAATAAGCTCTTTATTATCTTGTTGAAGTTTGTTTGTTCATTGGAATAATGAAAACTCATACAAGTGGGTCCTCAAATTCTACATTCTTCATGAGATGAAGCAAGAATTGTCCACCATGATGGATATGGTGAGAGAAATGGATATGCAAGAAATGGAGAGACAACTTCATATTGCAAATATGAACCTGAAAAGGATGCATGATTTGGAGACACAACTCTTTGTTTCCCAAGAAGCCTTAGTCAAGTATCAACTTGAAGAAGAGGTAAACCATTCTAGTTTGTCTTCAAATTCCTCTAAGGATGCTTATATTGGTTCTTTTGAAAAACATACTAGAGGCATAGGTTCCAAGCTAATGTCCGAGATGGGCTATGAAGGAAAAGGCTTGGGTAGACATCCACAAGGTATTGTTGAGCCAATAATGATTGAGGAAAGGTCTACGTATTTGGGTCTTGGTTATGGACAAGCTTATGGAGAAATTTCCAAAGCTGCCATGAAGACCATTAAAACATCTCCAAGAAGGAGTTGCATTGCAGGCCTTTAAGAGTGTGAAGGTTTTATTCAGGAGGAATGCAATATCTTGAAACATCATTTCCAGGATGCAGGTGTTCAAAAGCACACACTTGAACCAGAGAGTTGGGGAGACTCTAACATCCTTGAAGAGATTGATGGTGTCCCAAACGGAGCCACTTCTTCATTTGATTCACCTCCTCAAGAAGGCAATAAAGGTGAAAGAGAAAGGTATAAACCTGGTTCTAAACATTTTCCTTTTGATTGTGCAAAGCATGATAAATTTCCACATATGTATGGGAAAAGAAATGCATGTTCCTTTTGTGGGTTGGATGACCATAATGTTTCTAGATATTGGAAGAGAATGGCCACATATAGGAAAATTTTGAAGGAAAAGAAGCAAAAATCCAAAGGTCCATTGGGCAAGGCAAATCATGCTACCAAGAGGATGCACATGTGTTGCACTTACTGCCATAAGCAAGGGCATCTTGCTGAAAGATGTTAGACTTTGAATCCAGCAATGCTTCCACAAAAGCTGAAGAAAGTGGAAAGAGAAGATGGAAGAAATGGGAAGGAAGATACCATGATTGATGTGTCTTGGGATGATTCACATGTTGATGCTGATGTGTAGACAAAGGTAGTACCTTTGAAAGGGGATGGTGAGAAATGGCTAGAGTTCTTATCCAATTAAGGTTTCATTTCTATTAATGCAT
>APFE030410700.1:183708-220518 GCA_000404065.3 Pinus taeda | reverse complement strand
TGAGAGAGAGTGATGGGGGGGGACATAGGGAGGTGATAGAGAAAGGAAGAGAGAGGATAGAGGATTGAGAGATGAGGTTATAGGGGGAGAGAGAGGGAAGGAAGAAGAAATACATAGAGGTAGAAAGGTAGAGAGAGAGGGAGTGACAAGGGAGAGATGGAGAGAGGAGAGATAGAGGGAAGAGAGAGAAAGGTAGGGAGGAAGAGGGAGGGACAGAGAGATTGATATGGAGAGAGAGTGTGTATGTTTGGGGGTGAGATAGAGAGAGGGAATAAGAAAGAGATACATAGAGGCACAAATATGGAGGGGGGAGAGAGAGAGTGATGGGGGGGACATAGGGAGGTGATAAAGAAAGTGAGAGAGAGGACTAAGAGAGAGGATAGAGAGATGAAGTGATAGCGGGGGAGAGAGGGAAGGAAGAAGAAAGACATAGAGGTAGAAAGGTAGAGAGAGAGAGGGAGTGACAAGAGAGTGATGGAGAGAGGAGAGATAGAGGGAAGAGAGAGAGGCAGAGAGGAAGAGGGAGGGAGAGATAGATAGATATGGAGAGAGAGTGTGTATATTTGGCAGGTGAGATAGAGAGAGGAAATAAGAAAAAGACACATAGATACAAATATAGATATTATATAGTATTATATAACCAACCTAGATCCATCTTAACCTGGATCTACCAAGCTCCAAAAAAGAGGTTTTCACATTGAGACATTGGATCCCTCTCGGCACTTGATAGGTCCGGGTTAAGATGGATCTAGTCTGGCTTAATAAGTTTGTAGTTGTATTTGATAAGCTAACAATTTTTTTTATGGTTGTGTTTGGAAACAATTTTTCCATATTTGGTGTATTTATCATAATAATAATAATCTAAATTTAATTTAATTTTAAGCTTACCCTTTTTATGCAATGATTTTGTTGTTAGTTTGTAGAGATAGACATGTTATACTTTTGGAATTTGAAAAGGAAACACGTGCTCTTAACTTTGTTGTATTGAAAACATTTAAGTGTAAGAAACAAACATGCCCTATTAACCTGGTTGTATTAAGAACATAAGTGTTATTGTATACTAGGTGGGTGCAAACAATAGAGAGTATATGGTAAGTGGATTAAATAGTTAAAAACAAGTGTTAGTTAAGAAGAAAGTTACAAAGATCTAACAAATAGGTTAGGGTTAGGACATTACTATTTTGGGACATCTAAAGTTGAAGGCACATTTTATGGAGGTGTATTTTAAGCTCTTGGGTGTAAGGCACATATTATGGGTATCTTGGACTTTTGGAGTGTGTTAGTGGTGTCAACTAGTGGTGGAGTGTCCAACCAATGAGGGGGCAAAGTTTGTCATTTACAAGGTTGGCATCAATCAACTATTCTCCCTCTCTACCCAACTCTATGATGAGGAGTGTGCATAATGGACTTATTATTTTAAAAAAGTGCAAATATTTGATTATCTTTAAGTTCAAGGGCTTGAAGTGGCTTCCTCAACCTACAAATCGTTAAAGGAACTACGTGTTTTTCAATTAAACCCTTGTGGTCAAGGAGCTGCAAAATAGGAAGGCCTTATGACTATTTTTAAGGGGTTGTAATGACCCTCGTCTTGTGGTAAATATGTAGATATGATGCTAATGGTCTTGATCTTAGTACATTCATGTATATAATGTAAATATTTTCCTATCACCTTGCATTGTACCAGCATTTCAATGAAGATATTATGTGTTATTATAAGACGAAGAGAGAAAGCATCATTCCCGCCAAGAGAAAAGAGAAAAGCAAGGTCAACGCTACAAGACACCTCCTAGAGACATAGTCCAGGCGATATCTCTCACTTCTTCTCCCATTTTATTGTCATTTTCTCGGGAGCAGGTAATCTCTTACTTCCCACGGTCTCAAGAGTGAGAGCCAAGACCATGTCTGGCGCGCCCCTAATCGGAAGATACCACTGGAGAGAAGGAGATGCAACGATGGGGCACTGTAAAGATGATAAATATTTTGGGGTTACTGTGATGTACATGTTGAAGTTCCACTTGCATGATTATGGGGAACACTTCTCACTTATCCTTTTGTACATGGGAAATATCATAATTACACTATGTGATAAAAACACCTAGTAACATTTTCACACTGAAAACTATACAATAAACTTAACCATAATATCTTAGTGAAGAAAAGGTAACTAGCTAGACTCTGGAAGGGTTTTTGGATCGACTATTAGTGAAACTCATTGCGATTAGGTGTGCCAATGTGTGGTGAGTATTAGTGAGTGCTAGGGAAACATGAGGGAGAACTACATCAAAATGCATGGAAATAAATGAATACGAGTGTGTGATAGGGAGTGTCAATGAGTTTGAGGTGTGGTAAGAGGGGAGTGACATGGTATGCTAAGTAGCGCTAAGTCATTCTAGCATGCTAGACTAACATGCAGCCAATTGTGCTAGGTGCCAAAGTCCGCCAAGTAGTTCTAGGAAGTGTTAGGGAGTGTTAGGGAAACATAAGGGAGCACTAGCTTAAAATAATGCATGCAAATGAAAGATTAAGAGTTTGTGACAGGAAGTGTCAGTGATTTCAGGGTGTGCTAAGGAGGGAGTGACAAGGTATGATAGGCAGTGCTAAAGCATTCTAGAGGCTAGGGAAACATGACAAGATGTGTTAGGTGCTAAGGTGTGCCAATGCATGCCAGGGTGAGTTATGCAATGTCAGGGAAAAACAAGGGAGCACTGGTTTCAAATTCATGGAAATGAATGAATAAGAGTGTGTGACAGGGATTGTTAGTGAATTCTAGGTGTGCTAAGGAGGGAGTGACAAGGTATGCTAGGTAGTTCCAAGGAATGATAGAGTGCCAAGGTGACATGCCAAGATGTGCCAAGTCCTAGGGTGTGCCAATGTGTGTCAGGGAGTGCCATGAGGACACAAGGTAGAACTAATTCAAATTATATGGAAATGAATAGATAAGAGTGTGTGATAGGGAGAGTCAACAAGTTCCAATTGTGTTGAGTGAGTGACAAGGGTATATGCTACGCAGTGACAAGGCATGCTAGAGTGTCAGGGGATGTTAGGGAGTGGTAGGGTCTATTAGTTTTTGGAAAATCATGTCAAGGAATGAAGGGGATGATAATGTGTGCCATGTAGTGTCAATGAATTGTTTTACGTGCTAGATGTTATGGTGTGTGAAGATGTAAACTAAGTTGCTTAGTTGTTTTATGGGTACTGTTGGATTTGAGCCTTAAATTGGTAACTTGTTAAGTGGGATGAGTTAATATGTACATGAGAAGCCTAAGATGATTTATAGTCCATTAGGGGAACAAGGCATAGTCTAGTTGTAGTAAATGTAACTTGGTAAAGTTGTTGTAGTCGAGGTAGGACTTGGTTCGGTTCCTAAGTCTAAAAGAAAATAATGGTAGTTATGAGGGAATGATAATTAAGGAGTGCCATGGCATGCGAAGGAATGAAAAGGCGTGTTGACATATGCCAGATAATGTCAATGCATGTGAAGGAGTGTTTGGGAGTGCCAGGGCATCATAAGGGAGAACTAGGTCAAAGTGCATGGAAACGAATGAATAAGACATTATGTGAGGTAGTGTCAGTGAATTCTAGGTGTCCCATGGATGAAGTGTGTTAGGAGAATTTCATATTAGGAATTGTAGGAGGAAAGCCTACGATTTTGATAAGAGGATGGAAAAAGAAGTTTGAGACAAAGGGAGACTTGGGTCTAGGCGCAACACTATTTTTTCAATGAATTGGTTAGGTTCCCAAGTCACAATAAAAGTAAGGTTATCTATGAGGGCATGAAAACTAGGGAGTGCCAAGGTGTGCAGGGAATTTTAGGAAGTGTTAACACATGTTATATAGAGACAAGGAATGTTAGGCATGTTAAGACATGCCAAGTGCTAAGGCATGCCAATGTGTGCTAGGTTCTAGGATGCTGCACCAACACATGCTAGGGATTTCCAAGGACACACAGGGGAGGACTCATTTCAATTACATGTAAATAAATGAATGTGCATGTGTGATAGGGAGTGTTAACACGTTATGTTAGGTACCTATAATACTAGTGTAAACCCTTATTGTTATTAGTACAACCCCCTTATTATATTGTTGTGCCCATGTAGTATTATTGTGCCCTTACATTATTATTGTTATGCCATCTCTAATTATATTATGACCCCTTAGACTCCTATACATAGAAAGGAGGTCTTGTCATTTGTACCATCCAAGAATTGTTCATTTGTGTAATGTAAAGGAGGTTTCCCCCTTGAAGAAACTCATTTCTAAGGCGTTCATCTATCTTTTTCTATCTTTTTGTGAGCTAGTTTCATGACATTTGGTATTAGAGCTTTGGATTCTAGGGTTTTGCTGCTCCAAACAGGTCATTGTGGTATTTTTGATATACCTTTTTTTTTGCAATGTTTTAGAAGCTAAAAAGAAACCCATTTGAGAAGAAATCTTAATGAACCGTGCATCCAAATTTCAGATCTTCTATCGCTATGTTTTCGAAGGTATGATATGAGGAAGTAAGGGTTTTTGCAAGTTCCAAAATTTCATCTAAAATAGGTCATCGTGATATTTTCGCTATAACATTTTCACTACAACATTTCAAGAACTAAAGAAAAACCAATTTGAGAAGAAATCATTTTGAATCTCGAGTCCAAATTTCAAATCTTGTCTCACTATATTTTCGGGTATATGATTTGAGGAAGTTAGGGTTTTTGTAGACTCCCAAATTACATCCTAAACAGGTGACCTTGGGAAAATCGTCATAACTTTCTCTCTTAGCAACAAATTGAAATTTCGTAATAAGTTACAGAAAGAGGATAAACTATAGTTTTATGTATATAGTTTTTAGATCCGAAGGTCGAAACAGTGACACGTGGCATGTCGTACAAGTTCACTCTACTGAAACATTATATAATCAGATCACCTTAGGAGATTGGGCATAACTCTTCCTTGGAGACTCAAATTCTGATCAGACTCATGGGGTTAGAAAGAGGACTCAGAGGGATAATACGGGAGATAATTTCATAACTTTGAGATTTGAAAGTACAAAGTTACGGTCATTTCAATATCGAGCTCCTGAAATCAAGAAAAGGAGATATCAGGAAGTTTGATGGAAAGGATCCAGTAAATTGGATACTACAGATGCAGCAATAGTTTCATCTACATGGTGTACCATTGTTACAAAAGGTATGTATTACATCTTCATATTTAGAACCGGATCAATGTTTATGGTATAAAGGGCTTTGTTCTCGTAAACAACTTGTTACATGGTCAATTTTCACGGAGGAAATGATAGCACATTATGAGGATACAAAGAGCAACACCTTCTTTAGAGAAACACCACAATGATTGGAATAAAAAATAGAAAAAGGGCTTTGCTACAAAGTGGAAAGAAAAATTATGGCAACAAAGAAGTCTACCCCTCACAACTATAAAGACCAAAGTGTTGTTTCTCCTCGCCTTCCACAACCTACGAGAGTTACCCCATAACAATTGGAAGAGAAAAGAAAAAAATGGCTTTGTTTCAATTGCAATAACAAATACATTAAAGTTCATAAGTGTGTTGAGAAGAAATTATTTTACATTGATTATGGAGAGGAGGAAGAAAAGGACCAAGAAACATCAAAAGAAGAGTATACACACCAAGAACCAACCCCAGAGAAAGAAGAAATGAATCCAACCATATCTTGTAAAGCATTGGCAAGAATTACCACTCCTCAAACTCTCACGATAGAAGGACATATCAAGAATAAAAAGGATTGAGAAGTGAAATATCACATCGAGAAAGAAGAAATGAATCCAACCATATCTTGTAATGCATTGGCCGGAATTACCACTTCTCAAACTATCAATATAGAAGGACATATCAAGAAGAAAAATGTTCAAGAAGTGAAAGATCACATCGAGCATCAAGAAATGAATCCGACCATATCTTGTAAAGCATTGGAAGAAATTACCACTACTCAAACTCTAAAGGTAGAAGGACATATCAAGAAGAAAAAGGTTCAAACAGTGAAAGATCACATCAATCATCAACAACAAGTTCTCCAACTTTTCAAGGATAATGCCACTTTGGTGTAGAAACGAGTGAAAGAATAGGTAGATCAACATCACAGTGAAAAATCTTTTGATGTAGGTGATTGGGTAGTTTTACGGCTACATCTCAAGCAAGCTACTTATGAGAAGGAAATGTTGGCAATACTACATGCACTTAAGAAATGGCGACCTTACCCAATGGGAAGACACTTCAAGGTAAAAATGGATCATGGTAGTCTTAAATACTTTTTAGAACAAATATTATCTTTAGAATGATAGAAAAAATGTGTCACAAATATGTTGAGTTATGACTTTGACATCATCTATAGAAAAGGGAAGCAAAATTTTGTTGCATATGCACTCTCAAGAAAGGATGAGGATGTGGAAGCATTGTTTTGTTTTATTTATATTATCCAACCAAATTGGATAAACGAAGCAAGAGATTAATGGAATAAGGATGAAGAAGTGTGGCCACTCATTCAAAAGTTGCAAAAGATCCAAATTCAAACAATATTGCCAAAACTTGAAGAGGAAGGAAAAATCATACTGGAACCTGGAGCAGTCACAGAAACGAGAACTCGATAGCTACAAAATCGATCAATTTTAGAGTATCTCATCAAGTGGAAGAGATTACCCATTGAAGATTCCACATGGGAGGACAAGAATATTCTATAGAAGCATCAAGAACTACTCAAGCGTTGAGGACAACACTTTTTGAAGGAGAGGGGAATGTTAGGCCCCTATACTACTAGTGTAATCACTTATTATTATTAGTACAACCCCTTTATTATATTTTTGTACTCATGTCGTCCCCATATTGTTACTATTGTGCCCCGTAGGAGCCCACTATTGTTATTATTATTCCCTTACATTATTATTGTTATGTCGGCTCTGATTATATTATGACCCCTTAGACTCCTATATATAGAAAGGAGGTCTTGTCATTTGTATCATCCAAGAATTTTTCATTTGTGTAATTAAAGCAGGTTGCCCCCTCGAAGAGGTTGAATTCTAAGGCATTGATATGTCTTTTTATAATTTTGTGAGCTAGTCCATAACAAGTTATAGGTGTGCTAAGGAGGGAGTGAAAACATATGATAAGTAGTGCCAATAGACGTTAGAGTGGTAGGAAATCCTACTAAGATGTGACAAGTGCCATGGTGTGCGAATGTGTGCCAAGGCATGTTTGGGAATGTTAGGGAAACACGAGGGAACACTAGGTCATAATGCATGGAAATGAAGGAATAAGAGTGTGTGGCATGGAGTGTTAGTGAGTTCCAAGTGTGTTAAGGAGGAGTTACAAGGCATGCTTGGCAATGTTAAGGAATGCTAGGGTTATAAGGTGACATGCGGCCAAGATGTCCCAACACGTGTAAGGAAGTGTTAGTTAGGAGTGCCAAGGAAACACAAGGGAGAACTATGCCAAAATGAATGGAAATGAACAAATAAGATTTTTTGATCAGAAGTTTCAGTGAGTTCTACGTGTGCTAAGGACAAATTGACAAGGTATAATAGGTAGTGTTAAGGCATGCTAAAGGCTAGGGTGACATGCCAAGATGTTATAGGTGCTAGGGTGTAACAACACATTTCAAGGAGTGATAAGGAGTGCTAGGAAACACAAGGGAGAACTAGGTAAAAATGAATGGAAATGAATGAATAAGAGTTTGTGACCAAGAGTGTCAGCGATGTCTAGGTGTGCTAAGGAGAGAGTGACAAGGTATACTATGTAGTGCTAAGGAATATAGAGTGCTAAGGCGGTAGGCCAAGATGTCTCAGGTGCTAGGGTGAGCTAGAGAGTGTTAGGGGGTTTCAAGGAAACATAAGGAAGCACTAGTTCAAAATGCATGGAAATTAATTAATAAGAGTGTGTGAGAGGGAGTTTCAATGTGTTCTAGGTGTGTTAAGGAGGGAGTAATAAGGTTATATCCTAGGCAATGCCAAGGTATGATAAACTACCAAAGCATGTCAGGAAGTGCCCCGGTGTACTAGGGAGTGTGAAAGCATGCAAAGGAATGTAGGGGATGTTAATGCATGCCACATAGTGCCAAGGCATTCTAAAACTTGTCAGGTGCTATGGCATGGCAAGATGTAAATTGTTTTAGACCAAGGTTGGATGTGATGAGCCTTGTCTTGGTAACTTGTTAAGTGGCATGAGTGAGATTGTACATGAGTACCCTAGGATGAGTTACAAGTAGTTCTTAGGTGAACAAGGGATATGTTGAATTTCCATGGCACATGAGAATCCGAGTTTGGCCTTAGAATTTTTTTATGTGAACACACTCAAGTGCCACAACACATCTACTATGTAGAACAAAATATGCCATGAAAGAAAAAGTAATGGATTGAATGCACATAGTTTAGGGTCTGCACATCTTCATATGTTAATTCTTATTATTGTGATATACAATAGCCATTTATATGTCTAGTGTAAGACTCCTCTGGAGATTTCTATCCAACAACAACGTCTTTGTGGTAAAAGGTGTACTGTCATAGGTTGCTCCATCAAAAATAGAAACCAAAAGGGACCTTACTATGCACACAGATGAAGAATTAAGAATATTGCTATCTATGAATGCTGATGTGGAGGTATGGGACAAAATTACACAGGCAGTGAACCTTTTTGTTCAACCAATCAAGATCTAAAAAGGAAAATGTGTGATTATATATACATGGGTGATAGTATTTGGAGAAATTCCAACCTAACCCACAAATTTGTTGACATTTTGTTGGAGCTAACCTATAATTGTTCCTAAATTTAATAGGCATGTAAAATAGGACTCACTTTTCAATACAAAATATAAATTGATAGGAACATGGCCAAATTGTGACAGTGTAAAAATTGGTATGGTTTAAAGGGACCGATCCTTTTGATAAGTCATAAATATGGTAATGAAGGTTGAGCCTCATTCTACAACCCCTTTGGGCATCCATCTTAGGAATTGGTGTAGGATGCAACACTTGAGAATAATTTTTGTAGCAGTGATGTCAACACTTGTATAGTGACATGGGGTTGGAGTTGGCCAATCAAAGCTCATTGGTCTACTTTGGAACTTCTCTAGGGTGATGCCTTAGATGATTTTGAGTATGAGGGCATGATTTGATATTTAGTTTGCATTCAAGAAGCTTTGGAGGCTAGATACTATAGAAAACCCCCTTGTTCTGAATAGGGAAGCACATGCCATTGAAGAAAGTAACAACAAGTACACAGATTTGAAACTCAAATCACATCACTATTTATTACTCTTTGAAACAAGAAATGACTAAAAATTTCAAACACTACTATTCACTTTTCCTTTAGTCTAGAAGGTACAGTGAATATTGAAACATGTACAACAATGTCTCAGCTTTCTTAAATCCTAATCCTAATGCACCTTCCTTGCATGGATGGATAAGATAATTAAAGTTTGTCGCTAGTGATTATGACATGAGATATGAAAATATGCTTCCTTAGCTAAGGTTGAGAAATAATAACTAGGGAAGTGCTCCTTTTAACTGTTCATGCAAAAACTAAATAAAGCAAAGAGTTTCACTACTTCAAGTGCCAGAAATGAATCCATTGCCTAAGGTTAGTGCTTTCCCCAGAACAAGATATTAAAGACTCAAAAACTTTGTTGCTTCCTTCAAGAGAGATGTATGCCAAATAGAACTAATCTATCATGCACTATCCTCCAAATTCATTCACCTTTAACAGACATCTTGTGCCTAGAAAAAGACAAGAGACCAATATCCAACAGAATTCACTGACCAGACAGAGACCCTTGTGCTCAAACATCGAGATAATATGGGAATGTCAACTAGGGTGGAATATTTTACCACTAAAATTGACAAGAGATGGAAGGGGTAAAAAACTATCAGACCTAATGCTCAAGAACAAATGAATTAATCCACACTACGTGATCCAAAATGAATTCAATCCTTCTTTATTTATAGATTTTGTAGAGGGGTTTCATATTATTAAGTGATTGAGTAAACCTTACTCCAAACCCAAAATTTGGGGTTTTTAAGCCTAGTTACCCCAACAATTTCCCAATAATGGGTATTTTGGGGTTTTTTCCCCTTTATGGAGGACTATAGTCTACAGTGATGGATTAGATATTATGTCCCATTCGTCCTCAATTTGTAGAGGACGTTACATGGCACCTAATAAAAAAAAAAATGCTTTAGATAAACAAGTAATAACTAAATGCTTATTTCTTTCCACATAGGACATACATATTGTAAAAATGATCATGGGGTACAAATACTACAAAAGGCCTAAATCTTACTAGCATTACCATAGTCCAGGAATACAAACCCTTTCAAGTGAAATAAGGTTAGTACCACATACTACAAGCATAAATGACAAATTAAAAAACAATATATGTATTTAATAAAATAATGATGAATCATATTAGCGCACTTTAAATTTAATAGCTCTTGAGTTGCAGTGTCAATCAAAACTTCTCGGGTTGGATCATAATTAAGTACTCAATGTTGTTTTGGGTCCAATTTGGGGAAAAGGATGAGTTCTTGGTGACAATGGGATGATAAGGCTTTTGAGAAAGGAGCTCTGCTATACTTTTCGACATACAAGTGATTCATTCTAATGAAGGAGATATAGAGAAGCCTTTAATAAAGACCTTTCCAAGATCAATTTGGAGGAAAATCCATTTTCAAAGCTTAAACATAGTTATAGATTCAAACAAGAGTAGTCATTTTTCAAAACAATTATTAATTCCCAAGAAATTGGAGTCAAGCTGACATGTTGACCATTTATTCTTCTACTAGACAAGGAAGCATTTATGAAAAGTCCTTAGCCCTTTGATCCATTATTTGATGTAAATCTCTTGATTATAAATGTAATAAGAGATGTAGTTTATATTAAGGAAAAGGGAAAAGTAGAAGGCCAGTTAATAATTATCTCTAAAAACTCTCAATGGAATCCTAACATATATGAAATGGACAAGGATAACTCCATTGTTATTTTTTGCTTTAGAAACTTTTCTAATTTCCATGATTGAAGCATGTATTCACGCCTTGAAAGAAGCTCCCAAATGCTTTTGATATTGGTTGAATCAAAGAAAATGTGCAAATTTACACTCACATAGAGGTATGGAAAAAAAGTATGTGGAGCTTATTGTCCCAGACTTCAAACAAAGAATGGACAAAAGGTTAAAAAGCCAAGTCAAAATGTATGTGTAGCTTTTGTCATGCAAATGTAGGTGTTAACTCCACACTCTACAATGAAGGCTTCATGGTGCAAGTCACACAAAGGTTTGCATGTAGAACTTTGGATTAAAAGGAGTGGAGTTTGATGCTACATGTCCACTATTACCCCACTTTCTATATGAGTTATAGGAGATAAAAATATGAGACATGGGAGATACATAGTAGATACTATTGTTATTCAAATTTAATAAAAAAATGTTACTATGTCTTCCTCGACATAAAAGAAACATCTTCCATAAAATATTTTCTCCATGAAACTAATTTAAAATGAATCTCTTCCGTTGACCCACCCAACCACAAATAGAAATGATGTCGATGGGCCAATTTCAGGCTAGAAAACTCACAATTAGTTTCCATTGTAAGATCTCTTATTTCCAGTTACAAGCAGTGAAACAGGACTCACCGATCAATCGCAATTAATCACAAGTTGGAATCTACTTGCTCTCCAAATGATCAAATCTAAATATTTGTGAGTCTAACTCAAATTGACCAATTTTAACTCATGGTCAATGCAAGTTTGACTTGAGACTTTCCGATTAAAGAAGATTCCTACGATTGATTCCAATTTATTCGTTTTTTAGCCTTGACTCGGCGAGCATGAGTTTTTCAAGTTTAGCTGTGATGCATTACTAAAAACTAAATGTCAGTTGTTCCAAAATTTATTTCTCATTTCTCAAGCCCAAAACTCATACATCGAGACCTTCAGTAATAAATCACTACTCACTATTACACAGTCCAGACTCAATATCGTGGAACTGCCAAGGTGAGCTTAATTCTAGACTCCATATTAGGCAATCACCAATGTGTGCTCTATCCATACTCCATATCAACCCTCAGGCAGTTACGCATCACCTTCAACATGTGTTACCTTTATGCTTAGCCGCTTCACTATTTAACAATCAAGGTACATTGGCACTTGGCTTGAATAATAGGTGTATTACTATATTGAAGTTTCAATGTCGTTTTCAATGGAAAGTTTCAAATTTCATTGTTCAGCAATCGAATGTTCAACCTATTCCTTTGGTTAAGACTTTTCAACCCTATAAATGGGGCTTAAATAGATTTAAAAAATGCACTAAGAAATGGTTTCATACCAACCATCGAGTGAGTCATCAAGCATTCCTTCCTTGGTCGATGTCTTGCTGACTTCAAATAACCATGCATTCACAACTTTGGGTATTTTTGTTCTTCCAGAATCCGTTATTGATGTATTGGTTTAGTTTTCTTATGCTAAACGAACTTGCAAATTCAAGATTACGATGCAATATATGTTGATAATATTTCCTTTAGGTAGCATTTCCTCATATATACCTAATTGTGTTTCAAGTTCATAATGATATATTAGGTCGAAATGTGCTTGTGTTGCTGGATAGACTCCTCTTTGATCATTAACAAAACCTCACATCCTTTAAAACCAACCCTCTTTTTTGTGAAGTTATATACATAATTTTTAATTTTAATTTTTTATTGTATTTTACAAGAGCCAAATTAAATAGAAGGCACAACTCCAAATCTAAACAGAAGCCACAATTTAAACACCAGTCTAAAACAACAACAATGCCGAGGTAGAAGGACTTTGCTTGAGCTTATTGTGACAAGATTCTTGGAGACCGTAAGCTCCTTTCTAAACTTTGCAAAGTGAAATGTAGTGGAGGCATTTATAGATTCAAGTACCACCTTGCACAAATACCCGGCCATCATATAGGTCTCTGCAAAAACGTTGACGAAAATGTCAAACACCAAGCAACCTTGGCCATTGATATGTTGAGTTAGCATAATCCAAAGAAATAAAAGAAAAAAACAGAAATAGGAACTCCTGGAGTTGACAATTTTTCTTCCACTACCCCATTGCCATCTCCCTCTATTGAATCCTCAATGTAGTTCTCAAGTTTCCCACACATGCCTCCAAGTCCAAGTCAAATGCAAGGCCAAATGAATCCTTCTGCATTTAACATTGGGGGTTGAAACATAAACACCTTTCTTTCTCCCCACACAAAACCCAGTTCCCAACCTACCTTGGATACCACTGGTTGGAAAAAAAATATCGATAGTTAGGCAAGGAAGGCCATTGCTAACTTTTGGTACTATTCTAACATACCTTTCCACTATGCCATAAGTCCTTATTGGCAAGCAATGATTGATGAGGTTGTTGTTGCGGGTCTAGGGTTCAAAGCTCCTTCATTAGATAGAATTAGGACAAATTTACTATTAGAAAGTGTTGAAGACATCATGCTTTTGCTATATGAGTTTCGTTCATCATGGGTAGAAACAGTGAGTGTAATAATGAAAATAATCAGAATTGAATAATAATGAGCAATAATAAAATATTATTGATCCCATTCTTGGAATTACCACTTGGAATATTTTATTATATTTGTTTAGGAGGGAAAAAGTACTTAAACTTTTATTTAGAAATAATAAAAAAATAAATGATTTATTTATATCTCAAGGAATTAGTTAAGGAACAATAAACAAACACTAATTTATTTAATTATTCCTAAGGTATTTAGTCAAACTTAACAAAGAATAGTAATTAATTAATGATTAATTAGTTATTCTTAGAGAAAAATAAGAGAAATAATGATTTATCTGTTTATTTTTCATGGTTGGGTCAAATTTAACAAGGAATAATAATAAAACAATGGTTAAACTAATTATTCCTAGAAGAAAATCAAATAAATAGTGATTTATTTAATTATTCTTCATGGGTTTAACTATAAATTACTTAATAAATGTGGTTAATTAGGTAATTTCTCATAGTGAAAGCAATCTTACTATGGTAAAATTGGCTTTACATGGTGTATTTCAATCCATCTAGTAAATTAGGCTAGATGATCAATTTTTTGGTGATAATAGATTGACCCCCAACGTACAAGTGTTAGGAGCAAAACGTATGACCGAAGTACGCTGTAAAGCCACAATCACTTAGACAACACAGGGGAGTCAAGGAGAGAGAGAGAGAGAGACAAATGAAGTTGAAGCTAAGAGAGGATAGTGACAGAGGAGGTGAGACTAATGCAAGTCTCCTTTTTTATTTTGGTGTCGAACATCAATGAGGCAAAGGAGGCATACCCATACTTGCCAAGATAACTTAGTACAAAAAACATGGTTTGCCCAAAAATATGAAAATGAGCAACAAAGTACATGTTGAATGGTACATGACACGCTCACATAACAGAACCAAAAAATAATACAATGTGTCCCATATACATAATGAACCTAGTAAAAACATGAGCGAGGATTGAATACAATAATATATGAGTACATAAGATAAAAATCCCCTTCCCTAAAAAATGGGTGGGAGGGAGGGTAGAACAACCAAAGAAGCCCAGCTTAACAAGGAAGGGCTATGCAAAACTGACTGGATCATCTAGAGGAGATGTGCATGCTATGAAGATTGTGATCGGTAGGAGCTGAAATAATCAACTTTGCAGAACTTCATGTAAGGCTGTAGCGTAGTAGGTATGCATCTGGGAAAGTGGGGGACTATCTAAAGGGCCACCCCCTCATGAGGTCTGAAACATCTCACACATACCTGGGAATAACTGGTACAATCTACTCCATCACCGAATCATCAAGTGTATGGATCACAAACATGAAACGACCAAGTCGAAGGGAAATAATGAGACCCTTTTCTTGATCCAAGGCTTCGAACAAAAATGGAAGTTGGAACCAAGATACACCACCCTCTAGGTTGTTCTTCTAGAATAAATGCGTTGATGTCGATAGAATAGGGTTTGCAATAGATGAGGCAATGAGGAACATCAACTAAAGGATAAGGGAAAATAGTAATATGACTGATGGACTAACAACAAGGATAATGGGGAAAATATGACTGAGGGAAAAATAGACAACTACCCTTGCCAAAGCATCAAGTGCATGGTTGACCTGGTAGCAACTGAATCAAATTGAGAGGGGATGGGGACAATATGACTAGAGGCCAAAATGGGTAACACAGGATGGATGGTACGCAAATATCGATGGAATAATGTGACATGAGATGATAGGAAATGAAATAGACTTTAAGGATGCAAGGGTGACTCTTCAAGGATGCTTTGAACATGGGTGACTTGATGACACTACCAAACAGACTAGGCCTGATACGGACCATGGAAACATGAGTAAATGATGGTTACTCATGATGACAATTGACATATCGTACGACGAGTATTTAGAGGAGGTGGACCTCAAAGTAAAAGTGTGTTGGCTTGATGGGCCCTGACCCAGGTTCAACGTTAGTCAGCCAAGCAAATCTCTACACTACTGGCCCTTTCAGCATCAGCCCATGGAGTGGGGACTGAAGTCTCACCCAAAGCAGTATGGGGGATGTAGGAACCAAGTTTCCTCACCCTGAGATGGTTGTGATGTCAGTTTTACACTTTAACTCTGCCTTCGTATAAATTGATAAGCCTTTAGGGATTATTCATGTACTTCTTTATTAGTCTTTCAAAACCTCCACAAAGGTCTTTAATCATCCTTCATGTAACCCCAACAAGCGATTCAGGCACTTATGCGCCTCTATAACTACTTTGTTGTATATTTTCCTGAATTATCTTAAGTGTTTGCCAACTCTACCATGCAATTAAGATTATCTTTGCGTAAACATATATCTCTACTTGCGTTCATATAACTTTGGAAAACATATAGATTCTCACATCAAATTAGCAATAAAACATAAACCCGGTGCTTAACATAACATAATTGCATGTAATTGAAAGAAGTAAACTACAGAGTAATTTCAGAATACTTCTCTTTATTGATTATTCAAATTTCCAGTACAGACTCTAATTTTCCTATGCACACAGCTATAGGGGTCCGCACACTCAGCTGCGAAGTTCTACCCTAGGCCTTTGCACACTCAGCTACAAAGCCTCTTTCCTATGCTAAGACTCTCACTCTTAGCTCTTCAGAGACTCATCAATATCTCCGACTATGAACTGAACTACCTTAGACTCCTCTAAGACCTCCTTTTTATACAATCCCAAGGTCGACGGACAAAGGGCGGATCTCATCAAGTTGACACAACCTATCTAAAATAAGGGTGGAAACCCTTTTTACACTTGATATCTTCACACTTTGTGACCTCAAAATGCGGAAAATTTACATTCCTTTATACAAAATTTGGGCTTTCTGCCCCAAAACTTTGTCTTTTAACCCCAAAATTGACCTCAAGGGTCCCATTCCCCCAACACAAACATGGTGACTCACCCTCAAGTCACTCGGATGGTGTGGAGATCTTTTCATGAAGACCTCCAAGCTCCACTTGTACTACTGTAACATTGACAGTGTACTATGCTGTCGTATGCTTCATCTCCTCAACTAGATGCTCTATCGCTCGCCCTGCACTATCTAACTGTATCTTCTGCTAAGTCAACTCTAGACTAGAGAGCTTGCCTTCAGTAGTGGCCGGGATCAAATATGCCTCATCCATCCAAGGCTTCAACTGAGCCTTCAGCACTGCTTCTTTGTGCTGAGCTACGTCCACCTACTCTTTTAGTGCCATTGTCTTAGTAGCTTTGCTAACCTGTGTGTGATGGCGATGGTGTGCATCGTCGCTTTAACTTTGTCATATCACTGCTGTAACTCCTTGCCTCTGTTTCCAACCTATGTATGACGGGGTCCTCTTGCGGGCTGGTAACTACTTCGAGCGACTGCTCAAAGAACATAGTGCAATCCATTAATGCATTGTCTATTGCTACGATGTCTTTCACAAGTGTCTCGCACTACTCTTTGACTTTTGGTGGAGTTGAAGGCTGGGCCTTTAACTGCAGTTCTACAATCTTGAGGTTCAAGTCAAATTGAACCTTCATCAACTCTGTCTTTGGGTCGCACACTCCGGTAGCGAGCTTCCGAATCCGCACATCTATTGGCTCATCATTGGGAATGTCCAGCTCTAGGACAGACCAGCATGCCACAGCGACTACCTTGGCCGTGCACTCATTTTTTTCTGTGATGTCTTTAATGAGGTCAATAGCGGAATCTCTTTGTACAACCATTTGAGCATTTTTATTTTTTGCTCAATGATAACTTATAATGTGCACTATTTGTGGGCCTAAAGTTATGTGATCACGCCATCCTACAAAATGTGAAGTTCCTCACTGGGAAGTGCAGCCAAATTGAGCCCAACTCCTTTGAGGGCACTGACAGTAGGCCTATCAACTTCAATCTTTGTGGTTAGTACTCCCTCCAACAACACTATTGCCCTGGTATACTGTGTGTGCATGATCCCTGCTGCTTCTGGTGTGCAAGGCACCAAACTAGTTGACGTTATGTTGCTTTGTCCCATGCTGGTTTGTACCTACGATGCCTAGATTTGCAACTCACGCAGACCCATTTGAATGACATCCCATGCCTACTTTTGCTATAGCTCGAACTACTGGAGTAGTTTCGTGGAGGCATCCCTTATCGTATCAACAATATCATTCAAATCACCTTTTGTTAAGGTGATGGATTGAAGGAAATCTTGTTGGCCTTAGACTTCTTTTGTGGCCATACCTTCTTTGGATATCTATTGTGCTTAATGTGGAATGGAGTAGTCTCCAAGTCCGCTCCTCCCTATTCCAACATCTAGTCCTCCTCCTCTATCTCTGGGGAAGGCGACTTCTGACAACTGTCAAAGCCACACTCCTCTTCTTCCACCTATCCTCCTATATGCTTCGTGGCAGTGTGCTCTACCTTGGCCTTGTCCTCAACCTCCTTTTTTCTCTTTGTGGCCAACTGTTCCATCTTCAGCTTGGCCTCTTCCTTTTTTCGTTGTGCTATGGACTTGCTAGACCTAGCTGTCAAGTTAGAGGCACTATTGTTGGGTGTGGAGCCTGATTATCTTCTATATTCAAAAGTACCGCCACATTGGACCCCAGTTCAAAATGGGGGCGGCAACGCCGCCTGTAAAATATTCGCTACAGGGGGGGGTGCAGGGGGGGGCGGCTGCGACCTTTGGGAGCCCCCCCCTGGCGGGGGTTTCGGCAGCGCCCCTGAACTAAAACAGCTGTAAAATTGCCGTGTAAAAAGTATAGTAATTTCTAGTCAAATCTGGCCCGTTCATTAGTGGATGATCTGACGTAGAACTTATGTTTAGTTTAGGGTTTTTTTCCCTAGAAGGAAACCCCTCTCTTTGTATGAGGGCATTGTATTTGAGGCTGTGAGATAGATGTGTATTCAGTGTGTGAGCGAGAAACAAAGAGGTGAGACTGTGAGAGAAGACAGAGGATATTACAGCGGATTTGTTGTAGGTTGTGTCTCTTCATTTTGCTGGATAATAGAAAGGAAGGACTGGCAGTTCGGGGTGGACGTAGCCCAAACTGGGTGAACCACGTATATCTGTGTCTCTCTTGTTTTGTGCATTTTCTGTGTTTATATTTCTGCATTATTTCATGTGTTCCATTGCTCCGTAATATATAATTTTCTAACAACTATGCCAATCTACCGGCCAACGGTCGAGGACCGCTTTAATCACGTCATCTATGGCCAGGTATGGTAGGTCATACCATTTCTTCTTAGGATCCTTTTTTGCATGTATAGAGACATGGTGAAAGTTGGCCTTGAATTGAACATACTCTAGCAACTTCTCAAAAATGGTTGGTGACAACTGTAGTTTGTGGTTGATGGCCATATGGATACTCATCTCCATCGAGATCAAAAATACCTTGCTATCCTTTACCCTTTGAGGGTCCTTTGTAGCCCATAGTGAAGTGAACTTCAATGCTTCCGGTAGGTCAGGCGTGATCGAAGGAAACTAGCTATCCTCTGGTAAATCCCATGTAGCTAGCACTCTAGATAGTAGCAACCATGCATAATGGAATGTTTTGTTGTGATCTTGTGCCTCTTTGTAGTTCACGAGGAACTCACTACAAAGGTAGCGTGCCTAGTGTTATCACTCAGGTTTTCCCCTGGCCCCAGAAGGGAATACATCTGAGGTAACCACTAACCAATCTTTAGCCTGCAGATCCTAGCCAATCTGCAACCAGAGAGGGCTCTCTCTTTGTGATTTAGATTTGTTTGATTATATGTTAGGCTAGTTATGAACCACAATTTTTGTTTGGTGTTTGGAAGATGACATTCAGTAGAAAAAGGCAGTAACTTGAGAGAAGTTTAGACCATTAGGTTGATGGAGTCTAATGGAAATCAACCTCTGGGTATGGTTTCTTTGGCAATAGGAAAATTGTAGAGCAAGATAATTAAACGCAGAACAACATTGAAGTTGAAATAGGATGAAACAAAGTCAAGGAATGGAAGGAAATTAAGATTATTTCATTATGTTAACAGAGGGAAATTGTGTAAACATTATCAGGGAGAAATTAAGAATTCCTTGATGATATTTAGAGTGGAAGAACCAAGGAGACAAGAGCAGTTAAGAATTCTTGCCTATGCTAGTCCTGTGGAAAACATGAAAAATTACAGGAATTGAACACAGAGTACAGCAAAGTAAATTCTGGGTTATCCTTTTTTCCTGTAACTTAGAACATGATATTCATATGATAAATAAAAAACAAATACAGTAACACAAGAGTAAAGAAAACTTATTGATCCATGTATTAACACAAGAATTCTGCAATATATCCTTCTGCCATCGATTCCACAACCCACAAATTCACCAACACAACATTCCAGCAATTTTATTTCAGAAGAGTTCTCAAAATTTACTGAGCAGGTCCATAATGATATTCATGAGCCAACAATAATACATATCTTCATAAAGTATTTATAAGAAGTTTACAAAATATCCCATAGGAAAATATCAAGTAATAAATTTATCCATCTACTTTGGCAGGGGCAATAACTGTGTGGAAAATCGTGCAGCAATGAATGAGGAAATAACTATGTTGTACTGGGTGCTTTAGGTGTCCTGTTATTGCTAACTTTTTGGCTTAGATAGTCGGTCGATGGCTGCTTCCGTGATTTGTGTTGGTGATGTGCTATCAATTGCCACCTGTGCCCGAGTTTGTTTCGCTTTTTTAGCGCGAATTCCATCCTTGGTCGATTTGATTTTCTGATAGGAGACCCTTATATTACCATTTACCTGTAATGCAAACAATTTACAAAAAGGAGAATCAAACTACCTTGGAAAGACTTCCAACATGCTTTTCCACCATTGATCTATTGGTAATTGATGCTTTTTTAGTTCAATCAATGTCTCATCAGCTTAAGTATACCTGTAATAATTTGGCTGGAATTCAAAGAGATGTGCTATCTCATGCTCAATAAAAAACAAACTTTCGAGTTTATCATATAAACTTTGTCCAGAGGGAGGCACTATCTCTTCTGAGTTGCTTGATGATGTTGTAATGTGATTGGTCACATAGGTATTTAGCCTATTAGCATACTGTTCCTGTTTTAACAGCCTCCCATTGCTAGTGAATAGGCTGGGTAAACCTTTGCTCTGTAATACTGCAAGTTTTTGTCTAAAGGCATCTACCTCTGTCTGCATTTCCTGACACTTTCTTTCTACAATTTGAACAAAATTCCTCATAGTCAGCACCTTCTTGACTCTCAAAATAGTTCTGTCCTGTTCTAAATGTCTAGAGATGCTAATTTCTCACTGGTATGAGTATTCAAAAAATGAATCAATTGATTGGCTTGCTCAGGCTTGTTTGCCAATAATACTCTAGCCTTTTGAGTTTCGTGTTGAGCTACCCCTATCAATTCCATCTGGTCAAAAATAGTTTGTATTGTTGTCCATTGATCAACAATAGATTGGCCAATCTTATCCCACAAGATGGTCTTGATTTCTGTTAGAGTTCAATGAAGAGTGAGGTCCTTCTCCAAGGCTTTTATTTTAATCTCTAAGGCCTTTACTTCCCTTGTCTTCTCAGCTACAATCATTTTTGATTTGTCATAACTTACCTTAATTTTAGCCAGCTTTTCCTTGGTTTCCTTTAATTTTTCCATTTGTATTTCCAAAGCCTTTATTTCTTTCATCATCTCTTCCATGCTCAAGTTGGCATCTTGTATTGCTGTTGTTGTAGTTGCTACTGAAGTCAAGGTACCTGCTGTTGATGCTGGATCAATGGGAGGGGCTGTTATGGTGACTACTGGAGGAGGAACTGTAAGAGTTGGAGCTATTTGAGCTGGTTGAGAGGCCAACTCCTCCTGTTTTCCTTGTAGAGCTACTTCCAAAGCTTTCTCTGTATCCAGCAATCTTTGATTCATCCTCATTAATAAACTGACCACATCCTCCTCTTCTTTTTTTTGTACCACCTTCATGGTCTGAGGGTGTATTGTAGTTGGCAGCTTAAGTTGTCTTCTTAAGGCTGCTATGTCTTCCTCCTTCTTTATTATTAAGGTATGTGCGCCTTTGGGATCCTTGGGATCATGTCCCAATTCTATGATAATCTCTTCCAAGGATTTTATTCTATTATCCTTTGCTAATGAGGAGGCGTTTTCCAGCTCCAATTGGGCAGAAATGTTGTATAATGAGTTCTGCAGTTTATGAGCCATTAATGCTTTCTCTGCCAAGGTGGAGTATACCATTTCTCTAGCCTGTTTGTGTATCTCAATCTGGTCTATTCGGTGGATTTCTTTAGTAAGAACTTCCAGATTGGTCCTGATGTAATCAGTAGCTGACTGTAGCTGCTGTATGGTGGGCCTGAAGTGACTAAGGGTCATCTTCCCTGCTTGAATATCATAGGCTGCAATTAGCCTTTCTTGATTGGTGGGAGCCATTCTCAACAATTGGCTATATAGTTGAAACCTCAATGGTTCATTTCTAGCCTTGATTTCCGTGAATTCTCTCTTGATGTCAAAGCCTTGCTTGCTCTGTTTCTTAGTGGATGTAACCTCCACCCCAGGATGTTTCTCTTGCTCCTGCTGAAATGAGCTAGTAGGTGTTTCCAAAAATGGAGGGATCTGTTATTCAGATGTTCCCTTACCCCTAAGGTTTCCTGTTGTTTCTTCTGTGAACTCTTCCTTAGAGTAGGGGTTCAGCCTTTGCCTCTTCTCACCTTACTGATCTGTGGATGCCCCTGTGGGTGTCTCTTCTAGTCTATCCCTTTTTTTGGCTCTTTCCTCATTATGAGGGGTTTGTAGCACAGGGATCTTTGCTGCCTTTTCTTGTGTTGAAGGGCCTTGTTCTTGACCCTTTTCCTGGGCTGTAGATGGTTGATCTACCATTGTATTTTGCTTCTCTAAATGTTGTACTTCTTTGCCTTTTCCTGCAGGTGGAGTGGTTTCTTGAGCAGGCTGTTGTGAAGGTGTACCAGATGACGTGCTCATTCCAATATGTTGAGGCAGTGTGAAAGGGACCTGTGAAAAATAATCTAGGTCAATTCTCTTCTCAAAGTCTTTCATTTCTTTTTCTAATATCTCTTCTTCAGTAAGCTCTTCAACTAGTGTGCCCTCTACCCATTCCTGTCGATTAGCATATTGTTCAATTTGAGAGATTGGTTGGTGCACATATCCTGAAAGCTTGTTTTTGACTCTTCTAAAGCTTATGAAATGTTCAGGGTCATATGGTGCCCAATAAAAGATTTTTTTAAGCATAAGTTCATATCTTAGCATCTTGTCTGCATCATTCCAGGTTTCTTCCCTCTTATTCAAGATAAAAGGTCCCAATTGATGTCTTATCTTGAGCTGTGCCTTTTTGTTTTTGCCATGGAAATGAGTCAAATTTCCACTAAAATTGCCTGAAATATTCTAAGGCAAAGAGTCTCATGGGCACATATTTTGGCAGCTTTTAGGGGGATAATTCACAACCATAAATCCTAATCACTGTATGGTTTTGGTAAAAATACCAGTCACCAATGTCGTAGCCCCTTGAAAGATGTACAATTCTCTGCATTTCAGCAGTGAGCCTGCCAAGGGGAGTCATCATCAACAGGGAAGTGGCTGGGTAAATGAACATGTCAATGAACTCACAATATGTATAAGGTGAGAGGTGAACTTCATGGAAAACTGAGGTCCATAAAATGACAGATCTCCTCTCTCCTTTGGAGTCTAGTTTTTTAAGAGGAACTTGGAAACTGTCAGGATGATAGTACAACAGTAGATGATATATATAGGATGTATACTTGAACACTCTTTCTCTCTCCAAAATCATAAATTGCTCATGGATTTTATTTGCTATGAAGGTGGCATAGTCATACATGACAGCAGGGGGTTGTCCTGGAGTGAATATGGACATCAATACAAACACAGTTTCATCAACAAACTCACTAGTTTTGCATCCTAGAATGTAGGATATCATGTCTATTAGGAGTTTCCATGTCTCATTGAACGAGACTTGATGATAAGGAGGAGGATGATCAGGCTGGCACTGTGGTAGCATGAACATCAGACCTAGTCTTATTATTTCTGAGCTAGGCAGCTTTGCACCTTGATCAAGCAAAAGTTTCATGGTGAGAGGAACCAGAGGCTGAGCTGGCTCAAAGTTCAACATCTCATTTATGGACTGAGGAGTAATATAGAAGAGTACAGATCCAGATGGAGTCAGGATTGCTCTTTGTGTGGGATCATAGTTTGCACAACATAAATGGATGAAATCGGGCAGCACATTCACTGAAGGGAGGTAATAGAAAGGCATATTGGATTCCCAGATTCTCAGGACATCAGTGTTGCTTCTGTGTCTGTTTCTAATTTGACAAAATGTTTGCAGGTGAGACTTGAGACCCATCATATCCTTAATCTGGAAGTCCCTGTCTGCCAGAGGTAACCATTCCAAGTCCTTATGTGGTGCATTCAAAGGTGCAATGTTCAGATCCACTGGAGCCTCCATGGTTCAACTGTCTGTGTTTTTGATTTGAATGTAGGTCTATGTAACAACATAAAACAAAATACTGGCTCTGAGGCTTTTCTCAGGAAATTGCAGACTGAGTTTATCTTGTAATCACCTCACTGGGTAACATTCATGGTAAGAAAATGAACTTTGCAGAGTTTAGTTAGAAAACTGGATAAAAAAGCGGAAATGGCACTCCTTTTGCAGGTGATTTGACAAATTTAACTCAATATGTGGGCATTTTTGGATTCTTTTTGCAGAGGAAAGCTACAGATAGGTGGCTAAAAGGAAAAATTTGATAAATTCCTGCTTTTATCAGCTCACTGTGTTTTTATCTGGGGTTATAGACTGAATTTGTTGGATTTGTGAGTGGAATGCAGAGAGAATGAGCTTAAATTAGCTCGACGAGTGAATTTGCAGAGGGAAAGAGAGTTGACAGGATTACTTTTGAACAAATGGGTATAGTGGTGACTATAGTGCAGAGGTACAGAGGCAGCACTGTGATTTTGGGTAGAATTTTGGTTATCCGGGCGATTTTTATAGAAAAACTTGGAAAAACAGGGTTTATGAGTAAATTGTGGGTAAATACCTGTTCTATGGACGTCAGGTGCGAAATGCGGTTGCAGACTGAGCTAAGGGGGCCTGGTTTACAGAGTGAATTCGCCTGGGTGGCGGACTGGAACGTTGGTGTTGAATTGGACGTAATTCACATGCACAGGCTCCGCAATACAACGAATAGAAATAAACGAAAAACCATCACTTTCACGGGTTTTTAACAACATTTGGACTTTTTCGGGCTTTTGGCGCTTTTTGGGGATGACGTCAGCATGACGTAGATTTTTTCCGGTAGTGGAGTACGGAAGGTGACGTGGTCGCTGACGTGGACGGATGATATGGCAGACACGGCGGATGAATAGTAGCGCGGGCGATGATGCGATGGTGACGTGATGGTGACGCGGGCAGCGAGACCAGTAGGCGGTATATGGTTTTCATCAGACCGCTTTTGGTACGGGGGCGGTTTATGTCAGAGCGGGCCTGATGCAATGAAAACGCGACAGGTGTCCCCGGGTACGGCAGGAATACCACTGTCCATCAGGTACTATCGTCCGGTCATCGGGGCGCCTCCGATATTGCTGTGAGCCGTTGGATCTAGAGGGCGTGATCCAATGATTGACGGGAAGGCAAGGTGGCGGGGGTTTATGAAAAGGGGCCCGCGTATTATTTTAACGTTTTTATAATGTTTTGCGGGGGTTACAAACTTTGGTTATTCGGGTATGCAGATATGGTTTTTTAATTAACCAACGTTAACTAAATACCAGTGCTATAGTGCGACGAGTTGTGGTTATTTGTTTGACCAAAGGTCTAACAAATCCCAGCGGACCACATGGTGGCTTGTCATTGGCCCCAGGTGGACCAATGACTCCCAAGAAATTTTAAAATATAGCCATATTAGGCTGGGGCGAGATATGTATAATGTTTTTGGGTTTTTTGATTTTTATATATAGTAGGGGTAGGGAAACTTTATATAGGAGTTATATAATAAAGTTAGGGTGTTAATATGACAAATGATAGGGAAATGCTAAGTTTATAAGGAAAAACTTAGATTTTTTAGGAAAATGAAAGGGAAATGGAATGATTATGTTACACAAGAAATGTGGCTTGTTTTGACCAAGTAAACACAATGTTTCACTTAGTAATTCTCATAAAATGAAACGAATTAGGACCATTGAGCAAATCCCAATGTCCCTAGGGGATGTTAGTGAAGGTTCTTAGGGAAATGAGAGGGGAAATTAGTCATGCTCCACTGAACTGTAGCCACTTTTTCATGATGTTTGTGATACTCATTAAAACTGAACATCAACCTGCTTCTGCAACATCAGAATTATCTGCCTACCCAGCCTAATACACCTAACATTTTTTCTTCCTTTGATTGGGTGCATTTGAACTAGCAACCCCTGCTTTTCCTCTTTTCTTTTGGCTGCCCTCCTATCTAAATCTATCCTTATCTCTGCCAAGGGCTCAGATTGAGCAGTTGGGCCCTTTAATTCTCTATCTCATCTAGTGATCTCCCAAGCTTGAACTGTTTGAGCAGACCTTATTCTCTATTCTAAAACAAGAAATTTAAACATGATCTAGCCAGGGTTAAACGGTCTAGCTATTCATCAATTGTGAGAAAGTCAGTGATTGCACATTCTGAATTTGATATACAACATGTAGTACAGTAGTAGAATTTTAACAAGCCACTTGCCTGGTCTTTCTTTGGGATTCCTTTCCTTTCTCTTTTTCTTGAATTCTTGATTTATTGATAATATGGAACCTTTGCAGCATGGAAAGGATGATCATATTTGGCATTTCCACAGTCAATCATGAAAAATGACACCTATTGGTATAGGAACCTAACAGTGGCTCCACTTGGGGATGACTTTTCCAGGTGAAAAGCCAAGAACAACAGGTCAGATGGCCTTATTCTCAATTCTTGCTGTGATTTAAAGCTTCCTTTTGCTGCAAGCTAACCAACTGAAACTTTGTGGGATGGATGCATTTCTCATAAGCTGATCTGAATCGAATTGTAGCTGTGTCTTTGATGGTTGGTCAGAGTTTTTTGCCATAATCTCTATGTTTCCCAAGTTCTTTCTTGATTGTTTATGGTAAACTCAAAATATACACCAAGGGTGGTATAACTGTTTGTTTTTTCCTCAAAATTTGTTGCATCTTATTTCCTATCCTATTGCTGAAATAAACTGCTAAAATAAACACTTTTTATGTACAAAATACATTCTTGTTCTGTTAACAAGGAGGATGAAAATAATGCTTGAGCATTCACCCATTGATTGGCCCTTCCTGAGCTTCTGTGCCATCCAAACTCTTCAAAAAATAGGTGTTGTTTCCTTGTACAACCTGAATGACAAAAGGGCCTTTCCACAGGAAATCGAATTTGCCATGTTTTCCTTTGTCTTCCCTTCTAGAATCCCACTTCAGCACTTTGTCTCCTATGAAGAAATCCTCAGCTTTTGTTCTTTTATCAAAAATCTTCTTGAGTTTATCTTGCAGAACCTGAGTACTCTGATATACTTCCTCTCTAGTTTGTTGCAAGTGAATAGTTTGATTGATTCTCCTTTGGGTGTCATTGGGTTCTGCTTGTAACTCTTGCAACAATTTGATCACAGGGATTCCCAGGGATGAGGGGAACACAACCTCCATGCCATAAACCAATTCATATGGGTTGGTTCCAATAGATCTTTTGGTGGTCAATCTGTCTGCCCATAGTGCATTTAATAACTTTTTATGCCAATTCTTTTTATTCTCCTCCAGGACTTTTTTGATGATGTTGATCAGGCTTTATTGGATGATTCTACTAGACCATTACCTTGAGGGTAATAGGTTGTAGAATGGCCTAAGGTAATGTGGTACTTGTGGCAAAAATTGATCATTATTTTGGACTTAAAGGCAGCAGCATTGTCTGTAATAATCTTCTCTGGACAGCCAAATCTAGACAGGATATTGGTTTCTAAGAATTGCATGATGATTGAGTCATTGTCTTGCCTACAAGGGATAGCTTCTATCCATTTGGTAAAGTAGTCTGTGGCAGTCAAAATCCACTTGTGTTGTCCAAAGAGGAAGGGTGAATTTCTCCAATGAAATCTAAACCCCATTGTTGAAAAAGCCTTTCAGTTGAAATGGGTTTGAGAGGTAAGGGCAACAACTTTCTTTTGCCTTCAAATATCTGGCATTTATGGCAAGAAACTACAATTTTTCTCACATCAGCAAATAGGGAGGACCAATAAAAACCAGCTCTTAGAATTTTATCAGCTGTAGATTTCCAATATAAGTGTCCTCCATAGTCCCCTGCATGAAATTCCTTGAGTATTTTGTCAGTTTCATCCTGAATTAGGCAATTCAGCAAAATACCTTCATGATTCTTCCAAAATAAAACATTGTCTATAATACAAAACTTTGAAGCTTTCATTTTCAAGAATCGCTTTTTAGTCCTGGATAACCCTAGAGGAGCTTGTAGGTTTAACAATACAAAACATATATAAGTGTACCAAGGTGATTGTAAAAAGGCTTGAATGATCTGTGGAGTCGCCATCTCCTATGCGTTATCCAGTTCATTGATGTCAAGGGCTTGAAAGTTGGTTTCAGTCATTAATTTAGCTAACCCTTGTCCCTTTATGAGTTTTGTTGGCTTAATTTCAATGTCATACTCTAATGTTGGCTATCCATTTGCCCCTTTTACCTTCAATTCCTTCTTGAGTTAGAATATCTTTGACCACCGCATTTGGAACATAGGCAATCACATGAGAGTACAAGATATAAACTCTGAAATCCTTGATGGCCTTTACAAGAGCATATGCTTGCTTCTCCATAATTTGATATTTGAGTGGAGCATCTCTAAGTGCTTTGCTGAAGAAAGCAATGGGCTTCTCACATCCTAGGTCATCTTTTTGTAATAGGACAACAACAATAGTATGCTCAGATGCAAAGGAAAAGATTATGAAATCTCTATCAAACTTGGGGCTTGTGAGAACAGGTGTTCTTGTTAAAGCTATTTTGATTTCCTCAAAGGCTTGTTTAGCTTCTATTGTCCATTTAACTTTTGAATCTTTCTTCAGCATATTATTCAACAGTCTAATTAGCTCGGCCAAATTAGAAATGAATCTTCTTAGGAAATTGATCTTCCCTAGAAAGGCTTGTAATTCCTTGATGTTTCTTGGGTGAGGGACTTGGAGAATAGCTTGTATTCTTTCTGGATCAATTCTTATTCCATCCTTAGAAATTATGTGACCTAGGAGTTTGCCTTCTTCCAGGCCAAACAATGATTTCTTTGGGTTCAATGATATGCCATAGTTTCTGCAAATTAGGAACACTTGCCTCAAATGATCTAGATGTTCTTGGTCTGATTTTGAAAAAGCAGTGAGATCATCAAGGTATATGAATAAAAAATCATGGATCCCTTTAGCAAAGGCTATGTCCATTGCTCTCTGAAACGTGGCCCCTACATTCTTGGGTCCAAAAGGCATCTTCACATATTTAAAGGTTCCCCAGGGTGTTGTAAAGGCAGTTTTATCTTGGTCATCTGGGTGAACTAAGATCTGATTGAATCCTGAGAATCCATCTAACAATGAGATCCTTGAAGCACCCACTACCCTTTGTAAAATGTGATCCATCTTGGGTAAGGGGTAGTGTTCTTTGAGAGAGACTTTATTCAAATTTCTCAGGTCAACACAAAGCCTTATCTCTCTAGTTTTCTTCCTAGTGGGCACTAGATTTGAAATCCTTTCAGAAAACCTAATAGGTGCAATTATTCGAGCTTGATACATTCTTTTGACTTCCTTTCAATAAGGGGAAGGAGGACCGCATTAATCCTTCTCAGTTTTTGTTTAAAAGGTTTTTGATTTTCTTTCAAGGGTATTGTATGTTGGATAACCGAAGTGTCATAAGATTTAAGGTCCTCATAGCTCCATGCAAAGACATCTTGGAACTCTGTAAACAACTTAATGTATTTGAGTTTTTGGTTAGGAGGCAATGTTTTGGAGAGTTTTACCATTTTGGGATTTTCTGTGGTCCCAATGTTGCAGTCTTCAATTTCTGCATTTAATGGTTGCATTTTTGGCTTTCTTAGAATGTCATTTGAATCAAATATATCCTCCAAAGGAGTCAGGCCTATGGGCAAGACATTATCCTTCAGTTCAATTACTTCAGATTCTCCCTTGGTTATTTCATCCAAATCCATTTGTTTTAGCTCTTGCAAATTTTTGTCATTAAAAGTTGTTGGATGCAAAATCAAATTTGCTACTTCAGCTGATATATTTTGCTCCATTTTGTCTATTTGCTGTTGATCATCAATAGTGCTTGTGTCTATGTTTGTACTTGAGAATTCTTCTTTTAAAGTGAGGAAATTATTGATTTGGGTATCATTCTCAAACACTTGCCAATTTTTCACATTATCTGGGACAGCAGGTCTGTGTTTGATCTCAGCAGTGAAGTGATGATTGGGCTCAAATGGCAGCTTGCAAGTGCTGGCAAAGGTTGCCAAACTATGTGCATGTAGGTTGTGTTTTCTTGGAATTTTGGTGAGCTGTGATTCCAAGAAGGTGTTCAGTATTTCAATGGCTGCACCTCTATAAGCTCTTAGCCTAGGATCATTTGTAACAAACTTTCCCTTCATCTGTTGTATTATCAAACCTGAGTCCCCTAAAATTGAAATCTTGGTCACCCCTCGACTTCTAATCAGTTTAAGTCCCAACAAAAGGGCTTCATATTCGGCCATATTGTTTGTGCATCTGAAATTTAGCCTATATGCATGGCCTTGAGCATGGTCATTTTGCATGTTGTGTATCCAAATCCCTGCCCTTGCTCCCAATTTGTTCACTGATCCATAAAAATCTAAGTACCATAAGATTTCTTGATCACCACTAGTCTCAAGAGTTTTCGGAACTTGCTGAGTGGGCAGTAAGCTTGAATTTTGTGGCTCACATGGTATGTCTTGTTCTCTTGTTACATCAATCATATCAACAATTTTTTTTTATCTTGGGCACTAGATTGTTCATTTATGCTTGTTGTCTGTGTTGTTTCTAGGAGTTTGGTCTGAGTTTTGGGACACATCTCAGCATTATATAAGATGAATGAATCCATATCAGAATGTATGGAATAGATGGGGAAGTTTTGGGGTTTCTCTTGACTGCTAACCACATATTTCATCAATGTTTCCCAGTACAATCTCTTTGGATGGCCAAAGACTGAAATGGTGGCATATGACATATCTAGTTGCAAAGATCCCTGGAGTTTTGCACCCAAGATCTGGATAATAGCATGCCATATTAGGCGGGATATCAACTACCACCACATCCATCAAGATTGTCTTGGCTGGATATTGTACTAAAGATACACAAAGGTATTTAATTAGGCCTAGACACCTGACCTGGCTAGAATCAAAAGAAAATAGGTCTTTATATGGCCTTGTGATGTCTAGATCTAGCTTTTCCATCATTGACTTGGGCATTAGATTATGGGAAGCTCCTGAATCAAACATTGCATTATGTAGCACTTTGTTATGAATATTCAAGCTCACATAGAATGGAGGAACTCCTCCATCTATTGTTTTACCATTGAATTCAGGACCAAAAAACAGCTTTGGTTGGTCATCTAGGACATTGACTGCATCCCTAGTCTCTGATATTTGAAGTGAACTATTAATATGTTCCCTGTAAACCTCATGTTTAGCCAATTATGATAGTGGCATGGATATTTTTATCTTACCTATTTCTATTTCTAGGTTGAAAGGTTTTTCCACTTGAATTCTTGTATTGTGGACAACAAACTTTTCCTTTTCTGTTGTGTTTCCCATGTTCTTTTCTTTATCAGGACTACTCTTAGGAACTGCATTTGTTTTAGAATTTACTACAACAGATCTATTTAGATTTTCTTTTGGAAAGGAGGAAGAAGATGGCTGATTGTTTGATGGTTCCAGGTCTGAAATGTCCTCTATGATGGGCTCTTTAAGGTTGAGGTCTGTCTCAGCAGGGAGTTCTGTGAGGGGAGAAGTATCCTTAGCTCTCTTGGGTTGTTTGGTATCTTTCAATTTGCTAGGTTCAGGTACATTTATTGTTCTACTCCTCAATTTGTATTGCTTATGAACCTCATAGACTGCTGTATCATAGCCCTCTTTGAAATCAAATGATTCTCCAGACTTGGTTTGAAATTGATTTAAATTATGAGCCTCTTGATCATCCTGTGTCAGGAAAATTTGTTGCTCACCGTTTAAACCCATTAGATTAATTTGGGTGTCCTTTGTGGGCTCACTAGAGGTTGAGGCTTCAGCTTAATTCTCTTGAAATGGGGGTCTGATGTTCTGATCAGGGCCAGTCCTTCCAGTATTAGGGTTTTGATTTTTTCTAAAGTTTGGGCTTCTTGTTGTGTTACTTGATTGCCCTTCCCGGGATGATTTCCTTTCAATAGTTTCCACTCTATCTCCTAGTTTGTCCATACCTTTAATGATTGCATCTAGCTTTTGCTCAAATGCAGAAGGCTCTTCTTTGAAAGTTGTTCTTCTTTCAGCTCTAGCCCGGTTTCGTTTAGCAATCAGGTTTTCCTCTACAATAACAACTATATTCTGCATGTCTGCTAAGCTTAATGGGGCTCTTTCCCTCAGCTGATATGCCATGTTAGAATCAAATCCATCAGGGAATTTGATCAAGGCTAGGTCAGGAGGAGGTATAAGGTTTTGAGGAATGGCACTATAGACATTATTGAACCTGGCACAATAGTCTTGAACGGTTTCTTGTGGGCCCCTTTTCAAGTTGTCATATTCAATTAGAATGTGTAAAGGGTCTTTCTTCTTTTCCCATCTATTTAAGAAGGATTGATAAAGGGCCTCTAGATTAGATATAGAATTTGCAGCAAGTGCTCTAAACCACGTCCTCACATCACCAGTTAGACTTTGAACAAAGATCTTCATTCTCACATCATCATCATCAATTTCATAGTTTTCAAAATAATCTTGCATTTTCTTGGTGTGTTGTTGAGCTGTATAGGAGCCAGTACCAACAAAGTAGGTGATTTTGCTTTGGTAATCTTGAGGCATAGCCCCTGGATTGGCGGGCAACTGCAAAGGAGCATAACAGTTTGCCATATTTATAGGGATAAATGGGACAACGGGAAGGAATGAGATGGCTGGAACAGGGGGGACAGGAGTGGAAATATGAGCGGTGGATGGGGGAGTGGAAAGAATACTTTGAGGTGTGGATGAAGAACTTGGAGAGGCTGTAGTATTGACAGAAAGGACTGCTGCTCTCCCAGGGGTAAGCTCAAATTTTGTAAGGTTTTGCTGTAGTATATCAAGGTCTAAATTAGCAGATTCTAGACTTTCTTGTCTCCTAAGGGTTTTAGGGATCAAGTTAGGATTTTCAAAAATAGCTGGAGGATTAGGATCTGGATTTGATCTGGTGTAACGAGTTTTCTTTTTTTGGAGCCAGCGTTTAAATTTGTTTTTGGTATTTTCTGGGAGTATTTGAAGATTACTAATTTCTGCAATATTTTGAAGGAAGTTTTTTGAAATGTAGGAGGCTTTGGGCTTACTTTTGAATATGCTGAAACAGGGAGATTGATCAAATCTTTGGAACAACTGTTTAAAGCCTAAAACTAAACTGGAGATTGACTGAAGCAACACTTATTTACTCCTGTAAATGCACAACAAAAATAGTTTCAAATGCTACCTGGCTGACTTCAGGCGCTCCATCTGTAGCTTTAGAAAATAGACAGTAGTAACAAACAGTCATTCAAGTCCCCAGCGGAGTCGCCAATAATGTTATCACTCAGGTTGTTTCCTGCCTCCAGAAGGGAATACGACCGAGGTAACCACTAACCAATCTTTTAGCTGCAGATCCTAGCCAATCTGCAACTAGAGAGGGCTCTCTCTTTGTGATTTAGATTTGTTTGATTGTATGTTAGGCTAGTTATGAAGCACAAGTTTTGTTTGGTGTTTGGAAGATGACATTCAGTAGAACAAGGCTGTAATGTGAGAGAAGTTCAGACCATTGGGTTGATGAATTCTAATGGAAATGAACCTTTGGGTATGGTTCCTTTGGCAGCAGGAAGATTACAGAGCAAGATAATTAAACACAGAACAACTTTCAAGCTGAAATAAGATGAAATGAAGTCAAGGAATGAAAGGCAATCAAGAATCTTTCATTATGTTAACAGAGGGAAATTGTGAAAACATAATCAGGGAGCAGTTAAGAATTCCTTGATGATATTTAGAGTGGAAGAACCAGGGAGACAAGAGTAGTCAAGAATTCTTGCCTATGCTAGTCCTGTGGAAAACATAAAAAATTACAGGAACTGAACACAGAGTACAACAAAGTAAATTATGGGTTATCCTTTTTTCCTGTAACTTAGAGCGTGATGTTTAGATGATAAATAAAACACATATACAGTAATATGAGAGTAAAGAAAACTTATTGATCCATGTATTAACACAAGAATTCTGCAATATATCCTTCTGCCATCAATTCCATAACCAACAAGTTCACCAACACATTATTCCAGCAATTTTTATTTCAGAAGAGTTCTCAAAACTTACAAAGCATGTCCAGAATGATATTCACCAGCCAACGATAAATACATATCTTCAGAAAGTATTTATAAGAAGTTTACAAAATATCCCGTAGGAAAATATCAAGTAATAAATTTATCCATCTACTTTGGCAGGGGAAATAACTGATGTGGAAAACTGCGCAACAATGAATGAGGAAATAACTATGATGTACTAGCTGCTTTAGGTGTCCTGTTATTGCTGACTTTTTGGCTCAGATAGTCGGTTGATGGCTGCTTCCCTGATTTGTGTTCCTGATGCGCTGTCACTTGCCACCTGTGCCCGAGTTTTTTCGCCTTTTTAGCGCGAATTCCATCCTTGGTCGATTTGATTTTCTGATAGGAGACCCTTATATTACCATTTACCTGTAATGCAGACAATTTACAAAAAGGAGAATCAAACTACTTTGGTAAGACCTACATCATGCTCTGCCATGATTGATTTGTTGGTAATTGATGCTTTTTCAGTTTAATCAATGTCTCATCAGCTTCAGTATACCTATAATAATTTGGCTGGAATTCAAAGAGATGTGCTATCTCATGCTCAATAAAAAACAAACTTTCCAGTTTATCATATAAACTTTGTCCAGAGGGAGGCACTGTCTCTTCTGAGCTGCTTGATGATGTTGTAATGTGATTGGTCACATAGGTATTTAGCCTGTGTGCATACTGTTCCTGTTTTAACAGCCTCCCATTGCTAGTGACTAGGCTGGGTAAACCTTTGCTCTGTAATACTGCAAATTTCTATCTGAAGGCATCTACCTCTGTCTGCATTCCTTGACATTTTCTTTCTACAGTTTGAACAAAATTCCTCATAGTCAGCACCTTTTTGACTCTCAAAATAGTCTCTGTCCTGTTCTGAATGTCTAGAGATGCTAATTGCTCACTGGTATGAGTATTCAAAAAATGAATCAATTGATTGGCTTGCTCAGGCTTATTTGCCAATAATGTTTTGGCCTTTTGAGTTTCGTATTGAGCTAGCCCTATCAATTCCATCTGGTCAAAAATAGTTTGTATTGCTGTCCATTGATCAGCAATAGATTGACCAATCTTATCCCACAAAATGGTCTTGATTTCTGTTAGAGTTCTATGAAGAGTGAGGTCCTTCTCCAAGGCTTTTATTTTATTCTCCAAGGCCTTCACTTCCCTTGTCTTCTCAGCTACAATCATTTTTGATTTGTCATAACTTACCTCAATTTTCGCCAGTTTTTCCTTGGTTTCTTTTAATTCTGCCATTTGGATTTCCAAAGCCTTTATTTCTTTCATCATCTCTTCCATGCTCAAGCTAGCATCTTGTATTGCTGCTGCTGTAGTTGCTGTTGAAGTCGAGGTACCTGATGTTGATGCTGGATCAGTGGGAGGGGCTGTTATGGTGATTGTTGGAGGAACTGTGAGAGTTGGAGCTGTTTGAGCTAGCTGAGAGGCCAACTCCTCCTGTTTTCCTTGTAGTGCTGCTTCTAAAGCTTTCTCTGTATCCAACAATCTTTGATTCATCCTCATTAATAAACTGATCACATCCTCCTCTTCTTTTCGATGTGCCACCTCTGTGGTCTGAGGATGTCTTGTAGCTGGCAGCTTAAGTTTTCTTCTAAGGGTTGCTATGTCTTCCTCCTTCTTTCTTATTAAGGCCTGTGCGCCTTTGGGATCCTTGGGATCATGTCCCAATTCTATGATAATCTCTTCCAAGGATTTTATTCTATTATCCTTGGTTAATGAGGAGGCCTTTTCTAGCTCCAATTAGGCAGAAGTGTTGTACAATGAGTTCTGCAGTTTATGATCCATTAATGCTTTGTCTGCCAAGGTGGAGTATACCATTTCTCCAGCCTGTTTGTGTAACTCAATCTGGTCTATTGGGTGGATGTCTTTAGCAAGAACGTCCAGATTGGTCCTGATGTAATCAACAACTGACTGTGGCTACTGTATGGTGGGCCTGAAGTGACTAAGGCTCATCTTCCCTGCTTGAATATCATAGGCTACCATTAGCCTTTGTTGATTGGTGGGAGCCATTCTCAACAATTGGTTATATAGCTGGAACCTCACTGGTTCATTTCTAGCCTTGATTTCCGTGAATGCTCTCTTAATGTCAGAGCTTTGCTTGCTTTGTTGCTTGGTGGATGTAACCTCCACCCCAGGCTGTCTCTCTTGCTCCTGCTGAAATGAGCTAGTAGATGTTTCCAAAAATGGAGGGATCAACTGTTCAGATGTTCCCTCACCCCTAAGGTTGCCTGTTGTTTCCTTTGTGAAATCTTCTTCAGAGTAGGGGTTTAGCCTTTGCCTCTTCTCACCTTGCTGATCTGTAGATGCCCTTGTGGGTGTCTCTTCTGGTCTGTCCCTTTTTTTGGCTCTTTCCTCATTAAGAGGAGTTTGTAACACAAGGATATTTGTTGCCTTTGCAAATGTTGAAGGGCCCTGCTCTTGACCCTTTTCCTGGGCTGTAGATGGTTGATCAGCCATTGTATTTTGCTGTTCTGAATGCTGTACTTCTTTGCCTTTTCCTGCAGGTGGAGTGGTCTCTTGGGCAGGTTGTTGTGCAGGTGTGGCAGATGATGTGCTTGTTCTAATATGTTGAGGCAGTGTGAAGGGGACCTATCCAAAATAATCCAGGTCAATTCTCTTCTCAAAGTCTTTCATTTCTTTTTCTAATCTGTCTTCTTCAGTAAGCTCTTCAACTAGTGTGCCCTCTACCCATTCCTGTCGATTAGCATATTGTTCAATTTGAGGGATTGGTTGGTGCACATATCCTGAAAGCTTGTTTTTGACTCTTCTAAAGCTTATGAAATGTT
>APFE030410700.1:148400-183626 GCA_000404065.3 Pinus taeda | reverse complement strand
ACTCTTCTAAAGCTTATGAAATGTTCAGGGTCATATGGTGCCCAATAAAAACTTTGTTTCAGCATAAGTTCATCTCTTTGTATCTTGTTAGCATCATTCCAGGCTTCTTCCCTCTTATTGAAGACAAAAGGTCCCAATTGATGTCTTATCTTGAGCTGTGCCTTTTTGTTTTTACCATGGAAGTGAGTCAAATCTGCACTACTAAATTGCCTGAAGTATTCTAGGGCAAAGAGTCTCATGGGGACATATTTCGGCAGCTTGTAGGGTGATAATTCACAACCATAAATCCTGATCAGTGTATGGTTTTGGTAAAAATACCAGTCACCAATGTTGTATCCCCTTGAAAGATGTAAAATTCTCTGCATTTCAGCAGTGAGCCTGCTAGGAGGAGTCATCATCATCAACAGGGAAGTGGCTGGGTAAATGAACATGTCAATGAACTCACAATATGTATAAGGTGAGAGGTGAAATTCATGGAAGTGAGGTCCAAAAAATGACAGATCTCCTCTCTCCTTTGGAGTCTAGTTTTTTAAGAGGAACTTGGAAACTATCAGGATGATAGTACAACAGCAGATGATATATATAGGATGTATACTTGAACACTCTTTCTCTCTCCAAAATCATAAATTTCTCATGGATTTCATTTGCTATGAAGGTGGCATAGTCATACATGACAGCAGGGGGTTGTCCTGGAGTGAATATGGACATCAATACAAACACATTTTCATCAACAAACTCACTGGATTTGCATCCTAGAATGTAGGATATCATGTCTATTAGGAGTTTCCCTGTCTCATTGAATGAGACTTGATGATAAGGAGGAGGATGATCAGGCTGGCACTGTGGTAACATGAACAACTGACCTAGTCTTGTTATTTCTGAGCTAGGCAGCTTTGCACCTTGATCAAGTAGAAGTTTCATGGTGAGAGGAACCAGAGGCTGAGTTGGCTCAAAGTTCAAAATCTCATTTATGGACTGAGGAGTAATATAGAAGAGTACAAATCCAGATGGAGTCAGGATTGCTCTTTGTGTGGGATCATAGTTTGCATAGCATAAATGGATGAAATCAGGCATCACATTCACTGAAGGGAGGTAATAGATAGGCATATTGGATTCCCAGATTCTCAGGACATCAGTGTTGCTTCTGTGGCTATTTCTAATTTGACAAAATGTTTGCAGGTGAGACTTGAGACCCATCATATCCTTAATCTGGAAGTCCCTGTCTGCCAGAGGTAACCATTCCAAGTCCTTATGTGGTGCATTCAAAGGTGCAATGTTCAGATCCACTGGAGCCTCCATGGTTCAACTGTCTGTGTTTTTGATTGGAATGTAGGTCTATGTAACAACAGAAAACAAAATACTGGCTCTGAGGCTTTTCTCAGGAAATTGCAGACTGAGTTTATCTTGTAATCACCTCACTAGGTAACATTCATGGTAAGAAAATGAACTTTGCAGAGTTTAGTCAGAAAACTGGATAAAACAGCGGAAATGGCGCTCCTTTTGCAAGTGATTTGACAAATTTAACTCAATATGTGGGCATTTTTGGATTCTTTTTGCAGAGGAAAGCTACAGATAGGTGGCTAGAAGGAAAACTTTGGTAAATTCCTGCTTTTATCAGCTCACTGTGTTTTTATCTGGGGTTATAGACTGAATTTGTTGGATTTGTGAGTGGAATGCGGAGAGAATGAGCTTAAATTCAGCTCGACGAGGGAATTTGCAGAGGGAAAGAGAGTTGACAGGATTACTTTTGAACAAATGGGTATAGTGGTGACTATAATGTAGAGGTACAGAGGCAACACTGTGATTTTGGGTATAATTCTGGTTATCCGGGTGATTTTTATAGAAAACTTGGAAAAACAAGGTTTATGAGTAAATTGTGGGTAAATACCTATTCTATGGACGTCAGGTGCGAAATGCAGTTGCAGACTGAGCTGAGGGGGCCTGGTTTGCAGAGTGAATTCACTTGGATGGCGAACTGGAATGTTGGTGTTGAATTGGACGTAATTCACATGCACAGGCTCCGTAATACAACGAATAGAAATAAACGAAAAACCATGACTTTCACGGGTTTTTAACAAAATTTGGACTTTTTTGGGCTTTTGGCGCTTTTTGGGGATGACGTTAGCATGATGTAGATTTTGTCCGGTAGTGGGGTACGGAAGGTGATGTGGTCGCTGACGTGGACGGATGATATGGCAGACATGGCGGATGAACAGTAGCGCGGGCGATGACACGGTCCTGATGTGATGGTGACGCGGGCATTGGGACCAGTAGGCGGTATATGGTTTTCATTGGACTGCTTTTGGTATGGGGGCGGTTTATGTCAGAGCAGGCCCGATGCAATGAAAACGCGACAGGTGTCCCTTGGTATGGCAGGGATACTGCTGTCCATCGGGTACTATTGTCCGGTCATCGGGGTGCCTCCAATATTGCTGTGAGCCGTTGGATCTAGAGGGCGTGATCCAACGGTTGACAGGAAGGCAAGGTGGAGGGGGTTTATGAAAAGGGGCTCGCGTATTATTTTAACGTTTTTATAATGTTTTGTGGGGGTTACAAACTTTGGTTATCGGGGTATGCGGATATGGTTTTTTAATTAACCAACGTTAACTAAATACCACTGCTATAGCGCGACGAGTTGTGGTTATTTGTTTGACCAAAGGTCTAACAAATCCCAGCGGACCACGTGGTGGGTTGTCATTGGCCCCAGGTGGACCAATGACTCCCATGAAATTTTAAAATATAGCCATATTAGGCTGGGGCAGGATATGTATAATGTTTTTGGGTTTTTTGATTTTTATATATAGTAGGGGTAGGGAAACTTTATATAGGAGTTATATAATAAAGTTAGGGTGTTAATATGACAAATGATAGGGAAATGCTAAGTTTATAAGGCAAAACTTAGATTTTTTAGGAAAATGAAAGGGAAATGGAATGATTATGTTACACAAGAAATGTGGCTTGTTTTGACCAAGTAAACGCAATGTTTCACTTAGTAATTCTCATAAAATGAAACGAATTAGGACCATTGAGAAAATCCCAATGTCCCTAGGGGATGTTAGTGAAGGTTCTTAGGGAAATGAGAGGGGAAATCAGTCATGCTCCACTAAACTGTAGCCACTTTGTCACGATGTTTGTGATACTCATTAAAACTGAACATCAACCTGCTTCTACAACATCAGAATTATCTGCCTACCCAGCCTAATACACCTAACATTTTTTCTTCCTTTGGTTGGGTGCATTTGAATTAGCAAACCCTGCTTTTCCTCTTTTCTTTTGGCTACCCTCCTATCTAAATCTATCCTTATCTCTGCCAAGGGCTTAGATTGAGCAGTTGGGCCCTTTAATTATCTATCTCATCTAGTGATCTGCCAAGCTTGAACTGTTTGAGCAGACCTTATTCTCTATTCTAAAACAAGAAATTTAAACATGATCTAGCCAGGGTTAAACTGTCTGGCTATTCATTAATTGTGAGAAAGTCAGTGATCGCACATTCTGAATTTGATATACAACATGTAGTACAGTAGTAGCATTTTAACAAGCCACTTCCCTGGTCTTCCTTTCCTTTCTCTTTTTCTTGAATTCTTGATTTATTGATAATATGGAACCTTTGCAGCATGGAAAGGATGATCATATTTGGCATTTCCACAGTCAATCATGAAAAATGACACCTATTGGTATAGGAACCTAACAGTGGGCACACAGATTAAGAGCAATCACCAATAGAGGATACAATTGTATCGTGTTGTGAAAGCAAGTTGCACCAAGGCAAGTGGCTTATCAAGGGCCAAGTTCATCAAAAGTTTCCCCATTTAATGGAGGCACTTAATGCAATGGAGACCATTGCTTCATAAGGGGGGAGGATTGTTACCGATGGATATCAGTGGCCACCCACCTATTCCATTGGCTCACAGCACAATTTTCTATTTTGACAGTTTTTCTACATACTTTTAGGTCCTAAACTATTAATGTCATTTTGATGCCCTCAACACCTTTTTTTGGGGAAACAGGCACTTTTTAGTCGTAGATTATGGAGTGTAGTTGAAAAACATACTTCTTAGATTGACCTTTCCAATGGGATATAGTGTGCACAAAATTGAGATCATATGCCAAAGCTACGACCCCAGGAAGTTGACGTTCCCATTGGGGCCCACAAACCTTTTGGCGCTTCATCTCCAAGGGTTAGGCTTTTGGATGTTTAGGGTTTCTATTTACTTCTTTATTATTAAAAATGCCTTCAACCCTCATTGTAATATAGTTCGGTGAAGGTGTGTATCCATCACATCTCTTCTCAGAGATAAGTTACCATCATTCGAGCTAGTATGTTTTCATTATGCATTTATATAGTTTCATCTTTTTCCATTTATTAATAGAAGTCAAATTTCACTATATCTTTATGTTTCATTATAAATATACATATCGTTTTGTTCCCTTCGTAAAATTGAATCAGAAATTGTGAAAAGAAGATTATCAACCAATAAGACAGAAGCCCGACCAATGTGACCAAAATTTGCAAGAGGATGAGAACCCCACATGTGACGGATACTCCAAAGACAACATCATGAGTAACCGAAACTATTAAAGAGGATTTATAGAAAAAAACTCTTTAGAGATGTATCCCATTGAACTAAGACAATCTTGAATATAACTTTTAAGGCCAACGAGGACCTCGAAATTTCCTATTGTAGTTAGAAAACCTCAAAGAATTCTTCAAAAAATCCTAACAATAATAACATGGACCCAACCATAGTAACCACATTGTGTAGGAGGAAGAGACCCAACCAAATTGACAGAGACACCAAAGATAATGACATATACTATTGAAGAAATGAAAAGAGTTAATCATTCATAGATATGGTTTGATGCACCAAGATAGGATAAAATATATAACTTGGGAAAAGAACTCGAGGCTCAGGAAGGGTTCGTTTGTTTCCACTGTAGATGGACAAACTCAATGATATCTTTAGAAAGAACCATAGCATCACCTCTCAAATCACATGATAAACTCTTGTTGTCAGGCAAGAGTCAATTACGAACATAGGATAGAGTAGAAACCTAGTATTTAAAAGCCATCATAGACACAAAAGCTTGAAGAAGTGAATGAAACAAGTGCAATATTACCAAATTGAGGTGGATATCCATACTAGCCATCTCCACAACATGCTTATCGAATGTGCGACATCCCCTATTTTCACCATGAAGGCACTACTATTGTATCTTTGTCAAGAAGATTGATGATCCATAGTGTGGAGGGGCACGACATACTTTAACCATATGGTGACCATCATTGAAACTCAAAACAATAAACCAACATAAGTTCTAGCATGCACTACCATCATGCGAGGTGGGCGGATCCTAAATCTCCCACTTCTCTTGACAATACATTTTCATCATTGTCACTCATTTATACTTGAATGATCACCCGCCACGAGGGAGACATTGAGGTATATAGTATCATAATACGTATATATTCAAGAAAACACAATGTGTTAAATTAGTTGTAAAAAATATATTGCAACCTATTTCAATATCTAATGTTTGTTCATATATGGACCTAATTTGTGATTTTTCTCAAATACTATATGGTTTTGAAGTTGTGATAAGTTTAAGATATCATCCAACCCTTTCTCTATGGTAGTTTTAGTGATGATTAAAAAGGGATATTGTATATTTGGTAAAATATTATTAATGTGTTGAAATAACTTTTTCCTTCAAAGTAAGAGGTAATATTGTGTTCGATTTATCACAATTTTTCTTAATCTTAGTGGATATGGTTTTATGTTCGAAGTCATCTAGGAGTGGAAATCTACCCCCTTACAAAGTATTAGGGGGTTATTACATGTGGCGAGATTTTGGTTATACATGATAATGCAATTTCTCCATGCATTCGAGAGGTTGTAACATAACCTTTTTCCTCCTTTAGGAAATAAACAATTGTTGAAAATATGATAACATACATATGTGTGGATCATACATTGTCCTAAGACACTCCATCATAGACTAGTGCATCACACTTATACATATAGTACAAATATCTTGGGACCTCAAAGTCCAAGAATCAAGCAATGAGCTTTGGATATTACATATGTTTGATGGAAAAACCCTGAAAACAGTCAAAGTTAGTTCTCCAACACTTCTAGAACACTAAAAAAGAGCGTTGCAACACTCCCAAGGCACTGGAAAAAGGTGTTGAATTCTCCCATCCTTCTTGCAAAGAGCATTCAAGTGGCTAAGGTCTATGTAGCAAGGAAATAGGGGTTTAAAAATTCCCTAATAGTGATAAAAATAGGATAAGGGTGACAATTCCATGTCAAATAAAGTACAAAAGTATAGGTTCATCCCCTATACCTTCTCAACACAATTATAAATAAGAATCCTCCATGGGGGGGAATGTACAAAAAAAGTACAAGTAAATTCATGCTACAAGAGTGGCAACAAGATACTCCTACCTTTTGATATGATACTCCTACCTTTTGATATGCCTATGATTATAGTGATGCTTGAATATGATTGTAGGTGAGAGGAGGAGCATGTTACCAAGGATCCCTAGGGACTTGCAACTTATGTAAGTTCCATCTTGTAATGCAATACTATGTTTCCCCCATTTATTTATGTGTCTTTGCATGTAATGGTTAAATCTATGTTTATTTATGTGGATTTAGATAACTAATGTTGTTAACATTTGTCTTGGAAGATAGGATTTCAGAAGGTTAATCATAGCTTGGTCTAATTGATGCTTTATCCTAGAGCCTTTATCCCAATCATCATATCTTCCAAGAAAAATTTAACAACAATAGTCATTAAATCCACATAAATAAATATAGATTTAGATATTTACATACAAAGACACATAAATAAATGGGGGAACAATAGCATTATTTTATAATAAGGAACTTATAATAGTTGCAAGTCCCTAGGGCTCCTGGATAAGATGCTCCTCCTCTCACCTACATTCATAGTCAAGGTCCATTACAAAATATGGCTTATCACAAGGTAGGATTATCCTATCTGAACTCGAACAACGTGAATTTTCTTGTACTCTTTCTAAATATTTTCTCCCATGGAGGATTCTTATTTATAGTCGAGTTGAGAAGGTAGAGGGGATGAATCTAGACACTTTAAATTTTGTTCGACATGGTCTTTTCATCTTTATCCTCTTTTTGATCATTGTTTTGACATTTTCAAACGCTATTTCCTCACTTCAAAAAAACTAGCTACTTCAATGCTCTTTACAAGAAGGATGGGAGTGTTCAACACCTTTTGTAAATGTCCTGGAAGCATTGTAATTTTCTTTGTCAGTGTTTCACAAGCATTGGAGGACTAACTTTGAATTTTTTTATGGTTTTTCCATGGGATAGATGCAATATCTCAAGCTCATTATGTTACCGCTCCTCTAGTGGTATCAAGGAGTGTTAAGTTGACCTATAACACCTTTGACATAATATCAAGAGAAAAAATATGGGATATATTGGTATAAATAGGGGTCTCAAATAGTTGGAGGGAAATAATACATTGACTATGTGAATAGGAAAAGTTCAAAATCAGAATAAACAAGAAGTGCCTAAAATATTCAACATTGATATTGCAATAAAGTAAGGTTTCCCTCTCTCCCCACACATTTTACCTTTATATAAGAAAACTAGAAAATTGGACAAGCATGAAGGGGAGGTGTGAATATTGCAAGGATTATAATTGGGATATGACATTACACAAACAACATGACACTCACGGCCAAAGCAATACACAATCTAAAAGTACATCTTACATCCTTGGAGACATTTTCATTATGGTAGAGATGTGCATGAACATGGAGCAATCCAGTGTAGTAAGGTTCCTACTGAAAAAGAAAACAAAGATGCAACCTCAAATTCACTTGAAGGAGAACCATTGGAAGTAACCTAAGACTATAAATATTAAGGGTTAGATTTCAACAAAAAATTGATTCAAGATACATGCATGAGGAAAATACTCCATGTGGTTAAAACCTCTCTTTATACTTTAAACTAGGTGTAAGTTAGCAAGGATACGGAATTGGCACATTTCCACATTCTCTCCTCCAAACCTTCATTACATCAGTGTTCTTGTATCAGTGCAAAATTTGAGGCCCAAGTGTACCCAAAAGTAAGTAGAAATTGCTTTAATAAGTAAAAAAGCACCTCTAGTACGAAATACTCCTTGGGAAATCAAATATTGTACCAAATAGAGTTGAAAGCTCTTATGAGATTGATTTTATAGAGGCAATAAATGACACTCATGAACATTAAGAGGTTTTTGGCCAAAATTGCCAAAAAATGAATAAAGAAGATGAAATAAGTGATGGGACCTCTGATGTAGAACTTGGTTGAATGATTGTGTCAAAGAAGAGGAAAATTACCCAACATATAAGAAAACATTCAAAAACCATATGCAAGAAAGATACCTTAAGGGGAAATGGAAGAAACGCCCTAATAGGAAATAACAAAACTATGTAAAAAAATTCAACAAGCAACGAGAGATCAAATTTCAAGATTACTTGAAATTAAAGACACCATGATGTTAAAACACACAATGGATTAGTTAAGAATCAACTCCCACAAGTTATAATGTGAAATGGGAAGATGGAAGCAATCCAAGAAACTATGATATGAGATGTTGTGTAGGATATGTTTCTTTATCCCTTATATAACTTTTAACCCTCCACAGATAATTCACACAAACATATTCTCAATATAAAACAAAAAGGATTCAATAGCACATGCACACAATTTGCACAAATATTTTATTCTGGAACCCAACATTGGGAAACTAGATTGGTTTTTTTTATATCTCTCAATGAATACATAATCACTATGCAATTCTCTCTTAAAAGAGGGTTTCCTTCTAGGGAAAAAAAAAACTAACATAAGTTCTACCATCAGATCTGAAACCTAATGATGAATAGTCTATATTGACTATGAAATTACAATATTTTAGAAGGAAATTTTCCAAAATTTACACTATAGCCCCCTCCCCCCACCATTAGTGGCTGGAGTCCAAACACAACAAATCATGCAAACAAAATAACACATGCCTAAAATTCTCTCACGTGTTTTTTTATTTGCATACAAGGGGTCATGGGAGTACATGATAAAAAATCCAAGACAATAATTCCCATTATTTCTCTACACTAAGAGAAATTCTCAGTGCTCATATTTTGTCAATAAATCTACAAAATTCCTTAAAGTGTCCACCTTTACCAATAACACCTTCTTCTCTTCAAACATATCTCTCACAAAGTGATACTAAACATCAATATGTGTTGTCTTCAGATGATGAGCAGGGTTATTTGTTAGGAAAATTGCACTTTTACTATTGGAATATATCATTACAACTTATTGTACCAACCCAATGCCTGAAGACATTTTATGAAACAAAATTACTTCCATGCTTTCATGAGTAATTGCAATGTATTCAACTTTTGTAGTTGAGAGTGCCACTATAGATTGTTTTTGGCTCATCCAACTGATTACTCCTCCAAATAGGTTAAACACAAACCCACTTTACAGATATTTTGTGAAACAAATCTCCAACCTAGTTTTCCCCAACAAAGCCATGTATGTCCAACACTGTCCAATCCTTGTCTTCCTTGATAGCACAATCCGTAATTAGTAGTGTCATGCAGTAGTTGAAAACCCTCTTTATTGTTATCAAATGTCCCTTCCCTACTTTTGACATATTCTTGCTCGCTACTCCCATTGCTTGTGCAATTTTTGGTTTGGTACAAACCATTGCATACATCAAACTTCCAAACACATTGGCATATAGAACATATGACATGTCCTCTTCCTCTTCTTGTCTCTTGGGACACTAATTTGTAGATAACTTCACGCCTATAGGAAGAGGGATCTTTACTGGTTTACTTTCCTGAATATTATACCTTTGCAATATTGTATCGACATACTTCCTCTGACTTAACTATAGTTTCCTATTTGCCCGATATCTTTTAATTTCCATGCCAAAACTAAAATTTGAAACACCAAGATCCTTCATGTCAAATTTAGAGGATAATTGAATTTTCAAATCCTGGATAATTTCTTTGTCATTCCCAATTAACAACATATCATCCACATACAAACCAAATATACACAGTGAGCCTCTTTTCTCCTTGTGAAGCCAAGTTCCTATATATATGTATCAAATTTTTGATACCACATCCTTAGTGATTGCTTTAACCCATATAGGGACTTTTTCAACCTACATATTGACTTTTTAATTCCCTTCACTACAAATCCTTTTCACCGCTTCATGTAGATCTCTTCTTCTAGATCCCCATGTAGGAATGTTGTCTTCACATCTATCTGTTCCAACTCAAAATCAAAAGCAAAGATAACAAATAAAATATTTCTAATAGAAACTAACTTAGCAACAGGAGAAAAAATATCACCAAAGTCAATTATGAAGACTTGGGAATAGCCTTTTGCTACTGTATCTCTCCACTTTTCCTTTTATATTCAACTTCTTATTAAACACTTATTTTCTTCTAATATGTTTTCTTCCAACTGGCAACTCCATTGGATCCCGGACCTCACTCTTGTCTAAGGCTGCCATTTTCTAGAGTTTTCCATCGTTTGAATCCACTTCCTCCCTAACAGTTCAAATCATCATCAGTAACAAAAAAAGCAAAATTTGAATGAAAATCAAGTGGCATATACATTTTTGGTTGCCTTATTTCCCAAACAAATCTCCTTAAAAGTAGAGTATGTGGTTCTTCTTCTTTTGATTACTATTCTTTTGTAGAGTCCAATTCATTTTCCTTTAGTACAAACTCTATCTTCTTTGGTTCTTTATCCCTTGGTAGTAATTCCTATTTGATAACATCTTTCATTTCTCTAAATACCACATCTTGATTAAACAAAACCTTCTTAGTTTTTAGGTTCCAAAGCTTATAACCTTTCAAACCATCTTTATAACCATAAATATGCACCTTTCAGATTTACCATCCAACTTAGTTTTGTTTTCCTTTGGAACATGTACATATGCATCACATGAAAATAACCTAATATGTGTGAGAGAGGTTTCTTACCAATCCATACCTTGTGTGGAATCTTATCATCCAACATTAATGAGGGTGATCTATTTACTAGGTAGCATGCAGTATCCACTACCTCTACCCAAAATTCTTGTCTTAACTTGGCACCACTAAGGATTGTTGGTCGCTTTAATTGTTTCCACAATTCAAGCGCCACATAAATTGTCAACCCGAGGAAGTCTTTTTATTTCAAAGGTAGTCTCGCACTGGATATGCTCAATTTCAAAAGCAGAAGCAATGTTGTAGTAACAGAAAGAACACACAGTTATTAATCTCACCAATCTACTGATTCACACTCTATTTAATCAAAGCTGAAGTTAATTAAGTTATAACGAAGATAATCCTTCTATTGCAGTTACAATTCAAATAAAGGGAAATCAATCTGCAAGGAAAGAAATCAATTGATCATAGCAGGAACAGGACCCTATTCCTTAGTGAGGAACTTCAGCACCTGATGCCTGACACCTAATCACACTGTAAACTCAAGAGATCAAGACCCTATTCCTGTGAGCAGGAACCTTCAGCACCTGTTCTCTTGTTTCTACTCACACTGCAAATAAAGGAAAGCAATTAATGGGGACAGAACCCTATTCCTGTATGCAGGAATCTTCAGCACCTGTCTCCCAACATCATTCATTCATGCAATCAAACAGAAACGGATATCTCTACTGCTAAGAGTGAAAGCATTCAATATATGCAGTGCTAAGGAAACAGAGTATTACTCAAGCTGTGTAACCAGTGTCTAACAACCGAATCAAAATGAAGTGCAAACATATAAAGAATTGAACAATCTACAAGAACCAATGGGCGAATCTTGTGAGGAAGGCGGGCCCTTTCCTTCTCACAAGATTCCCCGGGAGAAAGAATTAAATTGGAACTATCAAAAGAGAGATTTATTCATCTGTCACAATCACTGATACATTACAAATGGAGACTAGCTCCAGTCCTCACACAGTATGCTCCTCTAGCTTTTACAATGACCCCCCCCTCTAATGATGATGTCTCCTCTTTTTAAAGAGGAGACATCGTTTACAGTTTACATGAGAGCAAATCTCAAATCTGTTCTTTTTCCCCAAAACAGGATTATTCAGTTCTTCATAAAAAGATATTGTTACAACAGAGATAACAAGAATGCTATCTTCAGGATGATCCAGATAATCATGTCTTCGTACTACTGCCACTATTCTTCAAAAAGCTCTTCCAGAATCACAAATTACGGCCAACAAGATTTGCGTGTTTGACGGCTGTTTCAGCAACTGAGTCAGCTATTTCAGCAACGGAGTCAGCTGTTTCAGCAACAGAGTCAGTTGTTTCAGCAACGGCCGTAATGCTTATCTGCAACCTCTGGATTTGTATTAGCAACGATATACTTCAATTAATGATAAAATATAAGAGTATTGTGGAATTAAATGTAAAACAGATTAATCATATAATAAAGAAGAGGTTTTTGTATACCTTGGGAAAAAGTGAATGAAAATGCTACTGGGATACATGGTTATAAAGGTAAAGTGGTATCAAAATATATAGCAAAATGATACATAGTGGGGTCCTAACAAGGATGCTCCTTGATTTTCCAATCAACGTCTTATTCATCCTTTTTCCAACTCCATTCTACTAAGGTGTGTATGGAGTAGTCTTATTTTGTGTTATACCTCACTTCTTATAGAACTCTTCAAATTCCTTCCCGCGAAACTCTCCACTATTATCTGCCCTCAACACCTATATTTTCTTCTCTGTCTAATTTTCCACTAGAGCCTTAATCTCTTTAAATATGTCAAAGACTTCATATTTTTTCTTGAGGAAATATATCCATGTATTCCTCAATAAGTCATCTATAATAATACATAGTACATATATTTATCTAATGATGGAACTGACATAGGTCCAAACATATCAATATACACTAGTTCTAGTATTCCCTTTGCTCTTTTAGCACCAGAGGAAAATTTCACCCAATGATGCTTCCCTTATAAACAATATTCACAGAAATAAAAATCTAAAGAACAATTTGACATACCTCCTACCATACCATTACCATGTAATACTCAAAGGCCCTTCTCTTTAATATGTCCTAGTCTTTGATGCTAGAATGTACTATTTTCCCTAGAGGCTATAGGAGTTTTTTATTCTTCTACTCCACTCTCAAGAAAAATGGATTTGTTGCACCCATCAATAATAATACTTCCCAGTAGCTTATATAGAGTTCCAATCCAAGCTCCTCTCAACAATAGTGTTTCCCCTCAATCCATCTTGTAGGTATCCTTTCAAAACAAAATTTTTACGCCAACATCACTCATCTTGCTTACATAAATCAAATTTATAGCCAATCTTGGGATGTGAAAAACATGAGGGAGTGTTCTAATCCTTCACCCATGAGCTTCAAATTGACTTTTCCTCATCCCATGATTTTGGTTTTCAAGTCATCTCATAAAAAACCATTACCATCATCATATCCTTTACACTTACAAAACCACTCCCTATGGGGAGTCATATGAAAGGATGCACTTGAGTCAAACAACAATGTCTCGTGATCTACATATGTACTTGAAGAAGAGTACACATCCCCTATTTCATCTAAGGAGGTTTTTACTTTCGTAGAAGGAACATCATCAGATCCCTCCCCTTTCTCAATAGTTTTGGATCTTCAACCTTTCTTATAATGCCCTTATTTCCACATTTCCAACATACCTTTACAAACTTTCCTAAAGATTTAGATCTCCCACTTGAGGACTTATTTTTATTTCTATTCAGGGAGCATCCTTTTATAGACAAGGCATCTCCATTTTGACCTTCCATGATTTTTTATCTCATCTCCTTTGACAATAAGGATCAAACTATATCATCAAAACTTAAGGTAGTTGCATTACTACCTATGCCAACAACCATATTATCCCACTAATCTTGTAGAGAACATAATAAATTGATGCACTTATATTTATTTGAAATATTAATATCAATAGATAATATTTGACTTACCACTATATTGAAGGCATTCAGATGCTCTGTCACTGAGTCTTCGTCCTTCATCCTTAGGTCATATAACTTATTCTACAGGAATAATACGTTCACCAAGGACTTAGATTGATATAAAGTCCTTAAATTATCCCACAATTCCTTCATTGTTGCTTCTCTTAAAACATTCAACAATACTGAATTTGAGAGATGCAATCATATTGTGCTATTTACCTTCTAATCCAACTAAGTCCAATCTTTTGTCTACATTCTCGTTGGTTTAGTACCTTGATCCACTACAATCTACTGATCTTTGTCTACCAACAGATCTTCCATCTTGAGCTTCAACAACTTAATTTTTTCCCATTGAATTTCTCAATCTCTGTCTTTTCATTGCTCCCCATTTCCTTTCACCACAAGAATCAATTCCACATATTTCCCACTGCAACCGAGTCTACCACATGCCTAAGAAAAACCCCCTAGCAACAAAGGCATCCCCTTGGAGCCAAAACTCCTTTGAAACCAAATGTAGGTTTTAAAATTGCACAAATAATTCCTACAAATAGGTTCTCAATATAAAACAGAAAATATTTAATAGCACATGCACATAATTGGCACAAATATCTCACAATTGGGAAAACTAGATCGATTTTTCTATATCTCTCAATGAATACATAGTCGTTATATAATTCCCTCTTAAAAGAGGGTTCAATTCTAGGAAGGAAAGCCCTAACATATCATCTATCATCAAATCTAATACCTAATGATGAACGACCCAAATTGACTATGAAATTACAAAATTTTACAAGGCATATTTTCCTAAAATTTTGCTTTAAGGGCACTGCCCCCAACACACTATAGTGATATAGGGAGGCAAGCCCCCCAATTAGGAATTGAGGTCCAAACATGGATAATCATGCAAATAATATAACACATATCTAACACCTTACATGCTATAGTCTCTTGGAAAATGCAATAACATATATCTATCTATCTTCTTTTCTTCTTCTTACTTTTTCTCCAAGGTAATAAATATCTAAGAAAATCACCCAGGAACTTCCCCTCATTTTATCGATGGCACCCATTGTAAATCCTAGGTTCTTTAGGGCACAAGGTTAGGTCATCAACTCATGAATGGATCATATATAACTCTTCAATAATTGGCTCACTAAGCACAAACATGTCACAAAGTGGGATTTGAAACCGAGTGGGAGGGTAACAACTTTTCCTCACAACCACTCAAGCTACACCAAATCAACATCTATCTATCTATTTGTACTATGTTAAATAACATATTACTGTTAAATCCACAATGTCATCCACATTATATTAATGATTAATCAATTTACATGTCAACCATTTTGTAGCTAAAAGCATACAATTATTCTTGGCTTTGTTCACACTCACTTACGAGGTTTTGAACATGTGTTTCCATGTTAATACAAGCCCAATCACTTCAAATCTTGCAACTAGATCACATTGATGTACCCAAACCTACAAAGTTTTAGACCATATAATAGGAAGTGAACTTTTTGGAATGAAATAGGTCATCCCTAAGGTGACCAAAGAGTTGTGGTCATTGTAGTGAATGAATGGATTCATGCTACTACATGTAGAGTGAGGAAAGTGATGGAGGCCACTCAAACACACACACACACAATAATAAAAGTGGAAGAGAGAATAATTTTCGCCACTCAATTTTAGGGATAATTTGAGAAACCTAGAGGTGAGATAGAGGAAGGTGAAAATAAGATGGGAAACAATCAATTTAGTTAGGACCTTAATATCTTGTTAATGTTAATTGAGGGTGGAAATTGATTAAAGCACTTCACTTAGGTTTCAAGCTAGGTTTTACCAACAAATTAAAAGAGGAAGAAAGCCAAATAACTAATGATAATTCATTTAAAGAGATAAAAGCCCTAATGTTGGAAATGTAAAGTGAAGAAGGAATTAAAACTCTATAGAATTTCTTGTTATAGATGACGAATCTTCCAAGATTAAAGTGGAGTTGTGATAAGTCTGCAAGAGTATTCCACATCTCATAATAACATACACACTTAGTTCCAAATTCCTATAAAGTAGGACTTGACCTAATATCCAACATATACACATGTAACTAATAAATATTTAATTTACCACAGTAAAATATAAAGATCCTAGTACCTTCAATGGGGGTGATACCACTCTTACTCTAGTTGTGTTGGAATCTCCTTTGAGTTTATAGGCTCAAAACTTCTAAGGAATGAGTGAAACTATGCCAATGAAGATGCATTAGTATGAATCAATTAAACCTACATTATTGGAGCCAAGCTAGCCACATGAAATGCTTAGAGAGGTGTTGGAGATGACAGGCGCAAGCAACCTTAGGGGCTAGAAAGAGAAGAAAAAAGTTTAGTTGCTAATTGCATGTGTACTTGCGAATGAGGGTTTTCAAATATAAAAGATACTATAAGACTACAAGAGGCTTTACAAAAAGGAATTAATGGTGTAAATAAGTATGGGAATGACCTCAAAGTGTAGGATAATGATGTACATTAGACATTAGAGAGCCAAAGTCATATGAGAATGTCATAGAAATAATGATTGACCTCATGATATGGGTTTGGTATACCAATATAACATGTTTTAGTCCCAAAAGGACTTTTTATTATGTGTACTATGGATTCGTAGTTGTGGTATCCCAAGGAAATTCACATTTCCCTTAGTACTAAGAGATTAGGTAGAGTTTGAGGGGCTTTACTCAGATTGAATGAATAAATGGCAAGTCCAAAATAATTTTTGGCCACCATGGACCTAATCAAGGTATTTGTGCCCACAAGTAGACCTATCAAGTTAGGGAATGCACCAAGAGTAAAAAGTGAGTCAAACTAGTGACCAAGGGTTAGAGACTTAAGGAATAAATGCATCAATTAAGGAACCCACATAAGCCCCTAGACAAGCTAAAGAGGTCCCACATGTAGGCTAATGTGAGAGGGACTCTAGGAAGGTTATCCATCACATTAAAGGAATGGTTGAGAAGTATCATAATTTCATTAGGTAGGTCACATGTGAATACAACATAGGGGTGGACCACCCAAGAAACCTATTGGTGGTAAGGTGTATATGAGTACCAGCATGTAAATACCATACAATACATTTAAAAAATATCTCCTCTACATAAGTTGTAATTTAACATAAATTTGAAGATCTAAACATTAAACTGCATCAAAGTGTATGGCAAAAAAAAATAATGAAAAAGAAGAAACAATCATAATATTTACTTCTCCGTCCTCATGGAATCCCATGTGTTTACAATGACAAGTGGGAACTACTCATGGACCCACATTATAAAAAAATACACAAATAAATGCATTTTTGTCATCATGTACGATCATGGTAAGAGTGTGGTCTAGGAGGACTCCCACAACCAATTCAAATTAATGGCATTAAAATATGATGAAAAGGCCTCCACGTGAAAGATCTCTTCAAGATATGTACAACACTATTTGAATGGGTTGAAACGAAAACTGCATGCAAAAGTTATGGTCGTCGAAATTTGAAGGAAAATTAGGGGGAGGTTGACATGTTGCACATCTTAAGACTAACACATGGCACAAAAACACTAACAAGTAGCACACTCTAAGATGACATGCGGAATGGCCATAAACTAACACATGACTTGATGACAAGTAGACACATGACACCAAGAAGATGACACATGGTTGAATGTAATGTTTCCATGTGGACCACTTCTAGAAACCTATGTGACCCTAGTGTTATCTCTTGCATGGTGGTGGTTCAAGTATTGTTGTTACAAGGTTTTTGGGATATACTGTTGACTTTACATGATTCTTTTGATATTATATGATATTAATGGCCACATTAACCATATTTTATTATTCAATTAATTAAGGATAAACCAAATTAATTAAACTAGATCCTAATTAATTGAACTAATGACACATAGTGCCACATTGGATTCTACAACTTCCATGGAAGAGATAAGAATCGGGTCATGTAGGCTTTCTACCTTGCCTACATAAACCAATGTTTTCTACCATTACATCACGACTACCATTCGTGTTATGTATTTCCCATAATTGGTTATAAGCTTAATTTTGTAGATTTTTTTGGAGAATACAAACCATATAGCCTTTTCATTTGCAAGAAGAAGTCGAAGGAAGTTATATAGCGATGTTTCTATATTCTTAAAATAATTTTGGAGACATATTTTTGCAAGTTGAAGATCGTTTTTTATGTAACAAGGAATTTTGATATATTTTGTGTCACTTGAATGGATCAATTACTGATTTGAAGTGGACCCGGAGACATGACCTATGAGGGGTGAACTTTGTTAACAACTTGTTGTTATTACTTTTCTTTATTTTTGTTCTCCAATCTTTCCATCAATTTAATTTCTAATTAAACTTTATTAAATCCATTTAATCAATAAAGTTATGGGAAATTACGCCCACAGGGCATAGAGCAGACGATTACAGGGTGTTATGTTAAGACATTCTATGGTGTAAAGGTCATTGGTTCGAAACTTCACGGGAAAAATCAAACCATGCTAAGGGTTGGTGTGGCCTAGGTCGGGTGTGATCCTTGGGTGATTTTGATAGCTTAGATGCCCCCTAGGTTGTGGCTACTCAAACTACAAGTTAGTCCTGTCAATCATCTCAGGAATAACATAAACTAGCAAACAAACAAACAAAAGTTATGGGAAATTACAATTAGCATAACAAATTCATTTAAAACTTTAATTTCAGAGTAGGGAGAAGTGTGGTGAGAGCACGAGTGCAAGTTCAAATAAAAAACATATTAAAAAAAAGCTTCCAATATCCTATCATGGACTTCCATAATATCGCCACAGTGCTTGAAAAATTGCGTGTGTATATATATATATATATATATAATTTTATGTTTTATTATATTAATTTACTCTCATAAATGTTTTACTTCTACAATAATAATACCTTAAGAAAAGAGATGGATTTCAATGTTACATCTTTGAAATAATTACATCAAATTTGCTTGTTAGATTAGAAGAGAGTGCTTTCAAACCTTTACAAAACTTTCAATGTGAGAATGAGCAAGTATAAACAGAATATATTTTAATTTTTGAGGAAAAACAACTTACATACATACAACACATATATAAACCATGGGAATTGGTAACTTGTCAGAGTGACTTAGACTAGGCTTGTGATCAAATTTGTTGGTTGTCACTATAAACCAAGAGTATATCAAATAGTCTATAAGAAAAATATACAAATAACTTGTGACCTTAAAAGGTCAAAGGTATCTAGAGACACACTATAGTGGACCTTTATCTAAGGGGCATCTACCCTTCTAATTTTTTCACAATGTTCCATAGTCTGACTAAGAATTTGAACCTTGGTCGAGAGAGTAACAACTACCCTATGCTACAAAATTGAGAAAATTATGTCTATACATTATTCTAGACATGACTTTTCAACCTTGTACTTCAATTTGAGTTAAATCATTGTGTATAGTCATTCTATCAATAGAAACTAAGAGAAATATATAAGTAACAAAATTTAACCAACATAATGAGTCTATCTACTTTAGTTTAGTTTGAGATGATTTACATAAGCAACATATTTGACATTCCCAATGAAAAGTGCAAAACATGAACCATATTTCAATTGATGGTGTGTTATCTTTCGTTTGGGTACTTTTTTCAATTTTGCTTAAACCTCATCGATGACCAAATATACCTTTTGTAACATCTTTCAATGCTTATGTCCCTATAAGCTCGCATTCTATCAAGGCCTTTCAACTAAGTAATGCTCTAGTTGGACTATTGTGTTATAGGTTTTAATGATACATTCCTTTTGATGGCCCTCAATGTTGCAACAATAATGTTGCAGCTCCCAAGGGTCTCAACTTTAATTGTCAACTCAAGGTTTGTACAAACTTAAGAGGGGTCATCACTATATGTGTACTAGGCACTATCTCTTCCCCTTTGTTGATTTTTATGTAGGTGGAATTATTGAGATGAAATATGGTTGTACAAGGACCAATATAATTGTTTTATGCTACAGGAAAAACTGAAATTGTAGGAAATGAAAGACAACAAGTAAACTTAAGCTAATTGCAAGAAAGGAAGACAAACTATTCAAACTGTAATGAAGTAAAAGTGCACATATTCTAATCTTAAAATTACTACAAGCACGTGCGAGTCTGCCTGAGAGTTGCGCAGACCTAGTCGCCTCCTTGATTTTGTAGGCCTCTCTCGGTAGCCTCCTGCTGCTGACTCTTCACTGATCATGCACCCCTCAGAGGAAGGCGATCCCCTCTTATCCAGGAACCAAGGATCTGAAGAAAACGAAGAATCGTTCGCGACCTTGATTGCTGTGAATGGAGATCCAAAGAATAGGCCAACAATCAACAAATTTGTAAAGAAGCTTGAGGATATACCAGAGATCTCTCTCCCACCTGCTCTCCCTCAAAGAGCAGCTCTTTCATTGGCAGAACATGGACTAGTTGGACAGTTCATGGGGTTATGGCCGTCACCTAAATCAGTACGAGTTAAAAGAAACTAGAATGCAACCATTCAGGGGAAAATACCAATATGATTTTGTGGAAGGGGATACTGTACCTTCCTCTTCGAATCAAAGAAAGATAGAGACTTGATCTTCAGAAATGGTCCATATCATGAATTCCAGAGGTTTATATCTAAACAGGTGGATGCCAAATTTTGATCTAGAAATGGATGTGCCACGTGCAGTCCTAGTTTGGGTCAGACTACCACACCTTCCGCTACATTGTCAGGGAGATGATTCGGTCAAATCCATAGGAAATGCAGTGGGAATATATATATATATATATATATATAGATGCGAACCAAAGGATAACATGCATGCATGTGCTGGAATATGTGTGGAAGTAGACCTTGGAAAAGGCCTTCCAGAGGCAATAAAGATCAAGGTAGATCAGTAATGCATATACAACAGTTGGATTGCGAGTAGATACCACTCAAATGGAAGGTATGTCATGAGTATGGTCATTTTGCTGATATATGTCTTAAAAAAAAGAGAAAGAAAATTTAGAAGAACAAGAGAACACATGGGAACAAGTAAAAAGGAAAAAACCCATCAATAAGCAGCCAATATCAAATGCCTCCCAGTTTCAAGAATCAAACAAGACTTCCTCTCAGCCCTCAATGAAGGTTATCTCCCCACTCCACACATCTATGAATCCCTTTGGGCCCTTGGAAGATTCTATTGAACCAGCCTCTCCCAGATCTCCAATATCCATCCCCATCTCCCTTGCCCACATACCCTCTTCCTCTATTCCTACTTCCCCTCTACCTCTTCCCTCATTGGACCACATAATAACGATAAATCAAGCTAAAGAAAACCTGCAAACTTTGGATCAGCAAAAAAAAGTGGGAAGAAAATTCAACAAGGAAATAAGAGACGAGGTAGCGGCTAAAGAAATGGCATTAGGAACTCAAAAACCAATGGAATCCTTCCTTGGGAAAACTGCAGGAAACAATGAAAAAAGTCAGCAAAGAGGAAAGGGAGGTTCCTACCAGCACAACAGTAAATAATGATAATGGTCTCTTGGAATTGTCGCGGCCTTGGCACCACTTTCAAAGCCAATGGAGCTAGAGATATATTACTCAAAGAAAAGCCAGACATCTACATGATCTAGCAGACCAAAACAAGCAATCAAGAAAATAAAAAACTGATTCAAAAATTAAGAAATTATGATGGAACAATGTTAGAGGCAACAGGAGCATCACGACGAATATGCACCATATGGGAAAAAAGAAAATGGGAACTTATACACCAAAAATTCAGCAAACGCTGGATTAGAACAGATTTGGGAGACCTCAACACAAAGGAACTGTATAGCTTCGTGAATGTATATTCACCAAATCATTACAGAGAAAAAGAACACTACTGGAATTCGATAAAAGAAGAACTAGCAGAAAGAAAAAATGGGAAACTAATCCTTGGAGGAGATCTAAACTTGATAAGGAACACTGAAGAAAAATTTGGAGGGAACTGTCATACAGACCCATCAAGAGAAGCCCTTGAAGAAATAATGGAACAACATAATCTAATCAACATTCCTCCAAGCAATGGGAAGTACACATGGAGTAATAAAAGAATAGGCAAGAATAATATCAAGGAAAGGCTGGATAGAATCTTAGTACAAGAAAACATAGCAGCTGAATTCGCTTTTGTGAAAAGCAAGATTGTCCACACAACAACTTTAGATCACAAGCCGATGGTATTGAGCATGGGTAAGTTGGAAAACCAAGGCCCGCTCCCTTTTAGATATAATTCAATTTGGGAAAACAATGAAGAATTTGGAAACCAAATCAAAGAGAGATGGATAAAAATTATCACTGGGTCTTCCCATTATGTTTGGGAAACAAAGCTAAAGAATTTAAGGTTGCACTTAAAAATTTGGGCAAGAGAAAATGATATTCGAGATAAAGCTAGGAAAACAGATTTACAAAAAGAAATGGACAACATTCATAAAGAAAAAGAAAACAAAGAAGAAAGCAAACAAGATTACCTACAAGAAAAGGAAATTTTCTGGGAAATTTACTAGCAAAATAGAAAAGAAGAAGAAAAAAGTCGAATGAACTCCAGATGCCTCTGGCTGAAATCAGGAGATAAAAACACAATCTTTTTTCATAATTCAATGAAAATAATACGGGCAAGAAATCAGATTGAATAGATTCAAGTAGATGGGCAAGAGATAAAGGGAGTTGAAGAATTAAAAATTGCAACTCACAATTACTTTCAAGATCTACTTACAGCAAATGATCAACAAGCAGTTAATGAAGATTTTTTGCAGCACATAAATACAGAAATAAGTGATCAACAAAATGCATAAATAAATAAAGAGATCACCGAGGATGAAGTCAGGGAAGTTGTTTGGAGTCTACACCCTGACAAGGCTTCGGGGCTAGACGGGTTTACAATGGCTTTTTACATACAGCATTGGGATATTATTAGAAAAGATTTTATGAGAATGATCAAAAATGCTTTTCAAAAAAAAAAATTGGAGGAAACACAAAATCTTCCTATTTGGCACTCATAACCAAAGATTCCAATCCAATAACGTTCAATAGATACAGACCAATCTCTCTTTGCAATTCTTCATATAAAATAATCACCAAAATTCTTGCAAATAGAATCAAGAAAATTCTTCCGGAAATCATATTAGAAAATTAGGGTGGCTTTGTTCCCAAGCGGCAAATCACAGACAATGTGATCATTGTTCAGGAAGCTATTCACAGCAGCATTCAAAGCAAAGAGAAAGGAATGATAATAAATCTAGATATGGCAAATGCCTTTGATAGATTTAATCATAATTATCTAGTAGCAATACTCAAAAAATTTGGCTTCTCAACAGATATAATAGAGACTATTCAGGCTTGTATATCAACCGAATGGATAGCCCCTCTAATAAATGGAAGGCCCGGTAAATTTCTTCAGAGCACAAGAGGGCTAAGACAAGGCTGTCCTCTATCTCCATTCCTCTATATCATCATGGCAGAAACTTTAAGTGTAGTGCTGGAAAATCAAAGAAGGGAAAAAAAAATAACAGGAATACAGATAGCAAGAGGGGTTAAAAATATAAATCATTTACTATTTGCAGATGATACCCTTCTTATGGGGGGGTCATCAAGCATAATAGCTAAAAGATTTAAAAACGTGTTGGATGATTTTCTTCAAGCCTTTGGAGGAATGCTAAATAATACTAAATGCAGAATATATAGCTGGAACACTTCTCCAAGAGATATGTAGCACATACCTCAAATTTTGGAAATTCCAATACAAACAAGATGGACTCACTTTACTTATCTTGGGCTGACCCCAGCTAAGGAAAATGTAAAAGTGGAATTATGGAGCAAACAAGTGGAAAAAATGAAGGATAAAATTCAGAATTGGGGAGTGATGTGGCTTAATTTGGCAGGAAGAGTGACCATGATCAAGGCACTCCTTTCAACCCTTCCCATCTATCAATATGTGATCATTCTGGCCCTGCCAAGTGCACGCAAGCAAATGGAAATAATAATAAAAAGTTTTCCATGGCAAGGAGGAAAACAAGAGAATAGAAAATTCAGCCTAGTACGATGGGAGCAAGTCATCCTTCCTTATGAAAAAGGAGGTCTAGCAATCCGCTTACCAGGCCAAATGAACATTGCTTTAGGGATAAAAATAATTTGGAGAATGATAAGTGGAAAGGAACACTGGTGGGAAAAAGTGCTAGCCATGAAATATCTTAATCATCATAGAACAAAATTGCTAATTGATTCCATATCAGTCAAGCCTTCCACACAAGTTTGGAAACTTGTAAAGAAGATAATTCCCCTTATTAGAGGCCAAATTTCTAAAAATCCAGGGAATGGAAAAACAGTTGCAATTTGGGAGGATCGAATAATGGGAAGAGACCCATTACATCTCCAACGAGACTTGAGAGGACTCCATTGTTGGACGGAAGAGAGAAGGATAAACACTTTATATTCAATCTCTGAGTGGGATGATGATAACTGGATTGAATGGAAAATACTAACAATTCCAAAAAGATTAAAAGGTCAATGGGAGAAATTAAAATCTCACCTATCAGGGGCAGCTCCAATAAACAGAGAGGATCGGGATGACTTTGTGTGGGATCCAAATGGAGGGGAATACACAGTGAAATCAAGGTATAACGTCCTCCAAGAACAACAAAACCAACAATATTGGAGTCTATGGAAGGCAACCTGGAAAACATAATGCCTTCCTAAAATAAAAGCTTTCATTTGGACTCTTCTTAAGGGGAAAATTCTACCTATGAAAATTAAAAAAAATAAGGAATACAAGGGCCTTCTAGGTGTGTCATGTGCCAAATGGAGGAAGAAACAATTCAACACCCCTTCATGGACTGTAGGGTGGTCAGATAATGTTGGACTCAGATAACAAGCCCGCTGGAAATAAATATAAATTTTTCAAATCAGCTGTCATCACATTATAAAACTTGGGAGAAAACTATCTCTATTCAAAGAGAAACAAGGCCACAATAAGCAGGATCTGGAACTACTTCCCCTCAATTATGTGTTGGAAAATTTGGCTAGCCAGAAACAAATGTATATTCAAAAAACAAAAACCAAGAATAGGCAAGATTCTTTCAAAAACATGGAGCCTAGTATCAGAAATAATAAGCTCCAATGGAATGTCAAATGTGGATCAGAATAGCCTACAGTAAGAAGAGAAAGATTGGTACATCAAAGCAATATTAGAAAAAAAGATAGAAGCTACAACAAAAAAGAATAAACCTCCCACAACCAAGAATTGGAAGTCAAGGTTGGACGATAAAGAATTGGAAGAATGGAGGAAAAAACAAAAAAGATTCAATCTTTTTTTCGATGGGGCATCAAAGAATAACCCAAGAAAGGCAGGTGTAGGTGGAGTAATTACATACCCAAATGGGAAAACAATTATTACTTATGAATGGAGTCTCGGAGAAATAACAAACAACAAGGCAGAAACATACAAGCTTCTCTTAGGCACAAGACTGTTAAAAAAACTTGCGATCAAGGATCCTATAATTATAGGAGATTCGACAATTATCATAACAGCAATGGTAAATGAAAAGGACCTCAATATTATCGCTATTAATAAAATTTGTCAGAGTATCAGATCAAATATAACAAGTCTGGGAAAAATAACTTTCAAACATGTGTTGAGAAATCAAAATCAGGAAGTAGATAATTATGCCAATAAAGCAATTGAAAGATCAGTTGGGAATGTCAAGGAAAAGTCTATATCGTAAACATACCATGATTTCCACAACTATGATGAGGAATGAGAAAGGAGAAAGTGGAAAGAAGCATAACAAAAGGAAAGATAAAGATGATCCAATTTTCATTCCAAGATTCAGATTTTATGCAGAATACAAAGAAGATTTTGCATCAGTGGACCTCAAGTGTAATCTGCAAGACTCGGAGCACAAAATCCACTCAATCCCAAAAAAGCTTCATAACATGCTTGATAAGGATTACAGGTGTCCTTTACCTCTAAGCAAAGATGGTAATAGTCATATCAGTCACAAGCTTCAGGATCAAAAATGCCACACAAGTGCAAGGTGTTCTACAACTTGCAGTGTACAAGCACAAAGGTAATCTACATCATGAAAATCACCTATAGTAGCAGGTTAATCACCCACTCTAAGGTCAATAAATTGGTCGAAGAGCACAATCATTTTTGTTATCTAGAAAGTCCAGCCTATTCATACTCAGGCTATCTCTCAAGTGATCAGATTTCTTTGTATCCCCTCGTCCGCAGTCCTCCTGATGATCTCACTACCAGTCTGAAGCCTTCAACAGCTCGCCATCTTCTTCCTCCCGACCCATCAATTCATATACTCAGGTTCAATCTACCTCAGCGTGGTATAAATTTGCTGACTTTAGTCCCTCTTCAGTTCTCTCCTTGAGTTGATTGCACCTTTGGTATATCTCTCGCCCATAACCCAATCACTCAGAATCCCATAGTAGTCTCTCTTCACTTCCGCGCTTCCTCCCAGCACCCTCAGTCTTCTGGTTTCTAGGAGCCAATTTCGCTAATCATCCTCGCCTCTCGCATAATCAATATCTTCCGACCAGTTACTCCTTTCAAGACAACTCCTTAGAGTGTTATTGGAACACAAAGTAGGATCAACGCTCATTTGGTTCTCTCAGAGTATTAGGGATTTTTCATCAAGTGGACTCCATCAGCCAGAACTTTGCCATCAAGAACAGAGGAACAAATAGAGAACATCAAAACAAGAGGGTCATCACAAGGATAAAAAAAGACACAGCCTCTACAGAAACTCAAAGCAATACAATGGCTTGCAATCCTTTAGATAGAGATGAAATTAAAGATCTAAAAGACAAATGCAAGCATCTTGAAGAAATAGTTGAGTACATCAATACCCTCAATCAAAGCCAGCAAGGGGAAACATCCACCAGGAACAGCAACAAGCGTCGTCCTCAACAAGAGGAATTAGTAAACCAGTTCTGGTGATCTTGCCTTTCTTATAATGCAGTGCGAATATAGTTTTTTCCTAGGACATTTTGTAAGGAAATATGCCATACTAGTTTTTTATTTTTATAGAACTAAGGTTGCAAGTGCGGATGCTTGGACTGCACTCCCATTTTGTGCACTACACTTAAACCAACCTCCTTCTGAATGTACAAGGAGATTGCTCCTTTTCTTTTTTGCAATATAAAAAAAATAGCCGATTGTGTTAAAAAAGAAAAGAAAAAGAGTGCACATATTCTATCCTACAAGGAAAGTAAACACTCTTTTGGGATAAAATTTTGCAAATAGTAAACCCTATTTCTGCAAGAAAGAAGCAATTTCTACAAAAATTCAAATAAATGCACCTACATGGTTTATTTACCTCTAAATTTCATTCTCAAGGTTCCAAGAGCATTGTAATACATCAAAGAAGGTAAATTTGAGTTGGGTGCAAATATGACTGAGTTTCAGAAGTGATTTGTAAACTGCTATGAGAGTGCTTGTATTGTTATAGGAGATAGTCCAATGAGCATGGAAATACGCTAAATGGAAGGTTGGAAGGCAAAGAATATAAGGAAAGGATATAAATTATAAGGCACAAATGTCCAAGTCATCACATTAGTTGTGGCAGGATTGATCCAACAAGATACAAGGTTGTAGGGTTTCTTGTAGATGCAAAACAAGGGATTGTGCAGAGACAATAAACAGTGAATGATGAACAAAAAATAAAGTGAACTAAATGCGTAAATAAGAATTATATTTTGAACAATGTAACCACTACCAATATTGCCATCTAATGCTAAAATACTTTGTAAGGAAATATTATTCATAAACCATCTAAATAACCATGCATAAAAGTAATGTTCAAAAAAAGTTGCAGAGATAATAAAATACATGAACAATAATAGTACAAGATGTATCTTGAGCACCTGTGGTGGGCCCTAACCCAAGGAATCTCAAAACCCTTAAGGAAAATCCACACTAAGAATTGAAATCAAAGATTACTCCCATTAACTGAAGAATTGTGTGTACACGACAAAAGTTTCATAATTTGAAGTCTAAACTTCCACTGATGCTCCACGTTGTTATTATTTTGCTTCTACTTGTTCTACTAGGCTACTCAAACCATCTATTTGTACAAAATGGCCGATAGGGTGAAGCCTCTTTGAGGGGAGGACTACTTTCCTTCCAAAATCCCTAAAAATTTGGATAATTTGTCCTGGGTCACCACACAGGAGCAAGAAGGAGTATTTATTATCCTCAATGAGCCAAGTTGGAAGTCTTATACAACAGGGAGTAGGCCCCACAAATATCTATCTCTAGCTAGATCTCCTCAAAATCTATGTAAAATCCCCTTAATATCTTACACAATAGTCATTTAGGCACATAAAGCATGAAAAATCTCCTTGAGCCTCCTAAGAACTCATTAAGGTAGGAAAGTGTTATTAAGTGCAAAAAGGAAGGTTTAATGTAACTTTTATGTGCCTAGGAGTGGTTAGATGGGCCTTATGTTTTACCTATTTGGAAGGCCCATCATATCCCCCTAGTAGAATTGTTGCTCACCCTTTGAGAAACTTACTCTTCCTCCCCCTCTGCTCTTCCTCATTGATTTCTTTAACAACCTATTTTACATTCCATGTTGAGCTAGAGGTGGTTGTGTCTGTTGGGTGGAAACTTGCATTCTCTTTAATGTACTTCCATTCCCTGGACTCCTCTTCCTAACTCTGATGCTTTTGGAGCGCTAGAAACAAGGGTGGATTGAATCTAAGCCTAATTCATTGGACTCCAAGCCTCTGAATAATCCTCTTATACAAATGAGTCTGGAAAGTGCAACTTGTAATATGTCAGGAGAATGGTATTCTTTAATTTCATGCTATGGGGTAGTGCTTTCCATCTCCTTTGATAAGCTTGTGAGATTTCTTCTCCCAACCATATGAAAGTATATTCAAAGTGGAGGATGACCTCCACTTCCTCTTCTTGTAAACTTCCACTACTTTAGGATCTTCAGCTAGGATTGCATGAGTGGAGGTGAGGATGGATGGATTTGGTTGTTCAAGTCTAATCCACAGTGGCTCTTTCAACTCTCCATTCATGGTATTTTTTACTTCTTCAACCCTGATCTCTTCATGCCTTAGCCAATATGTTAGGCCCAATCATTATGCATCTCCCAGGTATGGATTTGGGTCCCATATGGTAAAATCTATGAGCACAAGGTTGTGGAGGTAAAATTAAACAACCTTGGATTTGTCTTCTATACTGCATTATAGGCATAAGTCAATGAAGTCCCTAGTCTCCTATAGAGAGATGGTTCCCTTTTATGAAATTAATCTTATCTAAAATCAGAACCATTGCTCTTTCAGGAATAATGAGTAAGCCTTTGAAGGCTACCTACAATTGATTACCTCTAAAGAGAGGTGGGCCATGATGCCTAGAGTTGTTTCCAAGGTTGCAGCCTGAGTGTTCCTTACTTGTAGCAATCCTTGTGTTTGTTGTAATTGGATTTTCAGTTGCTTGTTTTCTTTCTCGAGTTGTTCCCTGTTGTTTCCTCTTGTTTGCTTCATCCAGCCTTAGGAAGGTCATTTCTTCTCTCATTTTATTCATCTCATCCTCCATTCTAGCAACATCAACCACTCCTTTGGATTGGGGTATCTTTTTCCACCAGTGGGTTTAACCTTTTATTTATCCACCTTAAGTAGTAGCTGGAGAACTAGGTGCTTAGGAAGCATTCTTCATGATGTTGCTGCAGGAGAAGGATCAACTGTTAATGGCCAAGCAAAATAGGAAAGGGGATTTCTTGGTTACTTGGTTGATTTTTCAGCTTTCCGCAATTCTCCAAGTTGTCCTTATAGCAGGGAAGTTTGCTCCTATAGATGGGTAGCTTGTTCCTGTAGATGGGAATCCCACCCCTATGATTGTATTTACAATCTTATATGCTCAAGAGGTGCTTGCATTTATTTTATTTGTACTTCTGGTGCTTGTAATTTTTGCTCCTTTACATCTTGTAGCCCTCCTTTTTTTGGACTCGGGGTCTCCTCAATAGTGATAGGGGTAGGATAAGGAGGATTTTTCTTGCTGCTATACCTTATCCTAGTTCTTTTCCTCTTGGTGTAAACAACATGTTGAACATGTTACTTGTATTTGGCTTTGTGGGAGTTTTGAGTCTTGTTAATGTGCTTGCAATTTCCTTCTTTTCTTCCTCTAGGAGTTACTCTCCTTCTCTCTATTCTACATGGCTAGCCATTACCTTCTGTTTCCTATTCTTAGTTCAACTCTTTTTGGGTTTTTCTTTGCCTGTGGTTTTTTAAACTCTGCCTAGGCCTCTAAGAAGACATGTCTATCCATATCTACAAAGTCCATCCAGGGAATGGGATGTTGAATATTTTCTAATGCATCTATGACTAGCAATCTAATAAGGTCATGATAGGGCAGGTAATTCTGCTTACCCTCCTTCACCTTTGTGCTCATCTCCTTAAGGGATTGGAGGAGGAAGTATGGGATTCTTAACCGTTATTGAGTTGGTAGTTTAGCTTGAAACCTCAATTGGAAGAGGAGTCTGAGTTGATAAGCATACACTATGTTTAGCCTTATCCCAAAAGAAATGTATATGAGAACATAGTAGGATATCTCATCCCAAGGATAAGGCGGGCCTTCCCTTCTGATCCCATTCGTATCCTCATCTAGTTGTTCATTAGGGAGAAAGAATCCTCTCTTGGCATTGATAACTTCCTGTCTTTCTTCTTTACTCCAATGTACCCCCTTTATAGAGTGTTGACCCTATTGTTTGAGTTTTCATTAGCATATATTACCATCTCTTTGACTGCAGTGATTACAATTTAGCCTTCAAGGTGTTGTAAGTTCATGGCAAATTCTAAGGTAACTTGATCATCATACTTTGTAAGCTTTTCAAAGAATCCCAAACAGTGACAATTTTCTACAATTGCCGTAACTTCAAGATTCTGATGAATCCTAATGGTACAGTTGGCTCTCTTTTATTGAATCCAAGCCCCATGGTGTATGAAAATATCTACAGTGATTTAATATAAGTTTGGACAAGTTTCTAGGCAGGGGAAAATATTGTGCCTGTGCTACTATAGGAATTGGGGATTCCTATGGCAGTAGAGGATTCTGCCCTTTGTAAAAATGCATGACTCTTCAATTAAATTTGAAATCAACAACTTATATCTCCATAATCAAACTATTTAGAATGATCAAAGGCAAGAAAATAAACTGACTATTCCTCTATTAATTTATTTCCTTGACACAAAAAATGTGATGATTGGTAAATTTCAACAATTAAGTAATAGACCCTATACCAAATGTGAGTAAAATGATGGCAATAGCTTAGAATTATGGATTTTGGAAAGAAAATAAACATCTTCAGTCTTATCAGGGGTCTCTGTGAATATTTTCAACAATGTTCTGTACTCCAATAACAAAATCCTCCCTCTTGTAGCTACTTGAAATGTGTTCATATAGCTCCGGAATTTCGAGATTGATACCCTGTAGCATTCTCCTATAGTGAAGGAAAACTCATCAGGGATTTTTAACTCTTCTTTTCTTGAAAGGCATTAAATGGGCACATGTGGTGGACTTTGAGTTGATGCCTTGCTTAAGTGGGGGTGATTTCAGGTGGTGTATGAAGAAAGCTCAATACACAACATTCAGGTTGGCCCCGCCTACCCCTATCAACCTTTGTGTAACTCGTACTCCCACTTTATCTCATCATTAGTAGGAGACAATGGCAACCTTTTCAAAATATCATTGATTTTGTCTCATTTATCCTTCACACGTGGGAATAACTTTAAAAAAGTGCAAAATTGTCTGAGACCTTTGCTAGCTTGTTTTCCTATAAAACCATTCCCTTTTTGCACAAAAAAAAATTCCTTATTCTTCAAATATATTCATAGGGTAAGTTTCAGAAATTTTATATTGAATGCTTACCTTTTCATGACATTGAAGGCTTCCTTTTATGTACTTGCATGTGTCTTGAGGGTGCTACTGGTGAACAGATAGTCCCATAGCAGAACAAAAAATAATGTAGCTGCTCAAGCCCATTTCTAGAGTTGGAAGGAATGATAGTATTAATGTTGTTTCTCTAGAGTTGTTGACCCTTTTCTAGAGATTGTGGTCTTTTCAGAAATGTTTTTGTTGCTTTGGAACTTGAGCCTATAATATCTCTACGGGCTATTGCAAAACTGTGTAGTCTCCTGTGGCAGTCACAAAGGCCCCTCATGTTCATTACAATATCATTCAGAAATGTGAAGGAGATCTGATCATTTGAGAAACAAATGATGTTGACGAAGAGGGTTTTGGTTGTGGTTATGGTGGAGAAAAACAAGAAACTAAGTTGTTGTAGGGCTAGAAATGAAAAACAATGAAGGGGAATTTAGCACATGGTGCATGGTGGTGTAGGATATAGGTATTAGGATGTTTCTAATGCTTTTTATAGCTCAAATGCAAAGAAATACCTCAACTTATAGTTTTTCTTGAAATCGTGTCATCCATTATATGACTTTCCTGTAAAAGTTGAGGGAAGCTGAAAAAATGTATGGTAAAGAGCTGATGATGGAGGTTTGAGATGTTGGGTGATGAAAGTAGGTGTATAATAGTGTAGGAATGTTCTATGGGCCCACTTGGAGTGTTGAAGTCATTGTATTGGGCCGAATGTGTAGACTAAATTTGTTTACCCCATCTTGATGTTATTTTTTTGTAGTACCTGCAAATAAGTTAAGGTGAGACAAAAGCAATTTTTTCTTGTTTTTTCTTTCTTCTCTCTCTCTCTTTTTAGGACCTACTAGCTGCCTCATGGAGGTTTTCAGCCAATGGGTCTACCCCAAGTTCCTTGGAGGAGATTTTCACCTAGAGTTCTTTGTTATTTTTTCTATTTTTTTCTTTTTTCTTCTCAGACTTATAGGCTACCTCATAGAGGTTTTCAACGAGTGAGTCCGCCTCAAGTGCCTCAAGGAAGGTTTTCTCTTGAGACTATTTTTTTCTTCATTTTTTCTTGGTCAAGGATTGAAAGGATTAGGAGCCCTGTACTCTCAATCATATTTATTTCCTTCCTTATTGAATTGGTAAACTCATCCCTAGACAGGGGATTCTTGTAAACATTTAGTTGGTATCCATTTACCAAGGGCGGAACTTGTTCCTCATAAATAGTCTTGATTTCTACTTAGACATTATCATAACACTTTTCAACTAGATAAGGCCCCAACCATTTGGTCATGAGCTTACCCTTGAAATATTTAAACATTTAATCATATAGGAGGGCCTAATTACCCTCTTGGGAGGCTTTGGTTTTGATGTGCTTGTCATGCCAGAATTTTCTTTGCAGTTGGACTACTTTGGTGTGAAATAAGGCATGCATTATATATTCATCTAGTGCATTCACTTATTGCAATATCTCAGCTTGTGATTGGATGGGAGGTCAATGGGACAAATGATGTCCATGCTCCCCTTCTCAAGTGGCTTGAAGTACACCTGAGGTTGGAGGGGAATCTCATCCTTCTGAGTAGGTTTCCCCATCCTTTGGCATTCATCACACTGGGGAAGTATATCTTTGGGCATCCTTGTGAATATTTGACCAAAAGTATCCCGCTTGCAGGACTTTGTGGGTTGTCCTCTTTGCAGCAAGATGGCCCCCACAGGGTCCATCATGGCAAGCTGAGAGGATGTCATAAACTTCATCCTCTCTCACACATATCCTCATAATGTGATCAGGCCCTAACTTGAAGAGGTTTCCCCCAATCCAATTGTAAGAGACACTCTTTTCTGACAATCTTGCTTTTCTCCTTTGAAGATAGGTGAGGAGGGAATTGGCTAGTAGCTAGAAAATTGGTAATGTTGATGAACCATGGAGACATGAGTGATATTGAAAAGAGATTCTCATCAAGGAGTTGGTCTTGATAGAAAATATGCAACAACATACTCCTTTCTAGGTTTGTCAACAATACTCAAGTCAAATTGTTGAAATAGTAATAACCACCTAATTATGCGAGCATTCACATTTGGTTTATTCATTAAGTATTTGATTGTTGCATGGTCAATGTGCACAAAGACTTGATAACCAGTGATGTAATGTCTAAATTTGTTTAAAGAATGTACGACGACAAGAAATTCCTTTTCAGTTACTGTGCAGTTGAGCTCATCCTTGGACATATTTTTGGTAAAAAAATAAATTACATAGGGGATTTTACCTTTGAGTTGTCCTAAAGTTGCCCCAATCGCCTTGTTTGATGCATCTATTTGGATATGGAAGGGAAGGGTCCAATTCGGGCCTCCAAGGACATGCGTTGTCATTAGTTTTTCTTTAATCCCCTCAAATTCTTCTTGACATAAATTTATCCCACAAAACTCGACATATTTTGTCAATAATGAAAATAGAGGAGAAGCAATTTTGCTAAAATATTTGATGAACCTTAGATAATGTTCAGCAAGGCCTATAAAACTTCTAACATATTTTTGTTTTTGAGGAAAAATATTTTTTTTAATGATGGCTATTTTGTTAGGGTCCACTTGGATTCCTTTTGAAGAGAGGAAATGCCCTAAGACAAACCCTTCATTCATAAGAAATTGGCATTTCTTATGGCTCATTGAGAGGTTCATCTCCTTACACCTTTGCAATACTTTGCTTAGGTTGGAGAGGGCCTCAAGGAATCATCCCCATAGGGTGTATAATCATCCATGCATATTTCTACCATACCATGCAAAAGCTTATAGAATATGCTCAATAGAACCCTTTGGAAAGTGGTACACGCATTACATATGCAAAATAGAAGGACTTTATAAGTAAAGGTCCCCCATGGACATGCGAAACTAGTCTTGTCCCAATCCTCAAGACTGATCTGGATTTGATTGTACCCATTGAATCCATCCAAAAAGGAGAAGAACTCTTTTACAGCTAGGACATCAAGAACTTGGTCAATAAAAGGTAAGGGAAAATGATATTTCTTAGTGGCTTTGTTGAGTTCTTTTTACTCAACATATATTTTCCATTTTCCATTTTTCTTAGGGACAATCACGAGGGGAGACACCCAATCCGAGATCAGATAGATGAATCCTGCATCCAACAATTTTTTCAATTCATCTTTCACAATATATTTTAATGTAGGGTTCATTTGCCCTTATGGTCAACGAACATGTTTATACATACATACATACATACATACATACATACATACATACATACATACATACATACATACATACATACATACA
>APFE030410700.1:126824-148023 GCA_000404065.3 Pinus taeda | reverse complement strand
GAGAGAGAAAGAGGGAGAGAGAGAGAGAGCACAAAAGGATGTATTCTCTTCATCTCTTTATACTCCCATGCAAATGCATCAACATGTCGTTTTAATATAATGAGTAGTTGGTTTTCTTGATCAACTTAGAGAAAGGGGTTGATTTTCAAGGTTTTAGAAGGGTTGATTTCTATGGTTTTCACATTATTTTCCTCAGAACCAACAATTAACAAATCTGCCCATGAACTGTCTTGATAACAACTAGGTTATCCGGTGGATAAATCTTCTTTTAAACCATCAATATTCATGGCAATAAGGTATTGTTTTTGTAGAAATTTATCATTTAGATCATCTTCATCAATTTGTCTATTGCTAGTGGTGGTTTCTATTAGACATGCAAGGTAGGATAATGAAGGCAAGAGTTCTCTTTTTATTATTCTTCCTCTACGCATGTCAAAAAGCATCCTTAATAAGAGGTTAATTTGGTAGGTATAATACAAGTTGTTTTCTTGATTTCCCATTGGTGATGGTCATGTTCTCGACCCTATAATTGATGTGTGCATCAACAGGCTAACCAGGGTCTTCCCATGATGAGTGGGTAGCCATTAGACTTGGTATTGGTCTAAAGTACAACGAAATTGGTGAGATACTCCCAAGAATCAATAGAGATCATTACATCTTCTATGATACCTTTAGGTACTACCGTGGATCTATCAACAAGTTGTAGCACAATAGAGGTCTTCCTTAGAGATCCTTAGAGGTTAAGTTTGAGCATGGTTTGTAATGTCCCATTTTTTAATAATATATTTTTGTGACACCTATTGAGGGTTATTTTTTATGGATTATGTACGGATATTTTTTTATGTTCTGGACTTGGATCAATCACTTGATTGGGGAACACTGTTGGATATATTACATAGTTGTATTTCTTCTTATGTGTGGTTATATGATTGATTATGTGTCCCATATCAACTGTGTTGTATGTCTATTTTGTTTTGTATTTATCTTATGACACACGATTGTGACATGTAATGAAAGCTACTATGTGAAATAGTTAACTGACTATAATCTTGTTGATGATACATGATTATGTATGCTTAACCTTGTATTGAGTAGGATTTGAGAGGGAAATTAGTTACTTGTTAAAAGGGTGGTCGAAACAATAGTGATTGTTAGAGGTAATGCACACATTTGGGTAAAACATGAATAAGTTAATTCATTATGATTTTTTAATGGATTCTCTTAATCTATAATTTAGGTGCAGGTCTAGGGAATCAATACCTTTCCAACAATACCATCAAATGGGTAGATCTCACAATCAACACCTTGAGGGAAACTTGGAGTTTCAGAAAGAATGGATGAGAAGTCTTGAAAATATTAGGGCACGAAGTCCTAAATCTTTGAAATATCAAGGCATGGAGTCTTAGGCCACATGTGATAGATCAAGGCGTGGAGTCTTGAATCTATTGGGACATGAAGTCCTGCGTACAAGGCAAGAATGTGGAGTCCTAATAGGTCTAGAGTGGCATACAATGGGGGTGCAAAATCCCTATTCTCTAATAGAAAAGCACCACTCAAGGGAATAAATCAACCAAGTAAACCAACCTAGGTTAAAAATGATATTAATTTAAATTCACAATACCCACTTTGAATGGACTTTTAAGTTAAATATTATTTTAATAAAAATGGTAGATTATTTAGCTAGAAAAAAAATAATAACAATTTATGAAGAATTGACACATGGGGATGATGAGTATTAGATCACTTAAACAATTAAATAATTAATAAAATTGAGGGATTGCCACCTCAAAGATGGTGATGAATAATATGAAATTTTGAAAATTAAAAGGAAATTAATTCTGCATGAGAGGGGTGATGTGTCACCCCACTCAGAGGTTATAAATAGAGAAGTACCCCCATGGTTTTGGGGGGTCCTAAAGAGTACCCAGATGCAACTAAAATGGATATGGAATTTCTAAGTTAGATATTTAGGTTGGTTTACTGGTTGAATGTTAGCTAAGTGGTATTAGAAGGATGATCCAAAATGGATCTAACATAGACTTCTAAGTCTATGAATTATCCTCACAGAGGAAAAATGAAAGTCAAAGGATGCTCTTGGAAATAGTCTCATTGCATAGATTTCTTCATTCTTAATCTAACGCAATTTGAATGGGCTAAAATTGACTTCGGATGAAGAAGTTATTGTAAAAAGGAGATTGCCCATTGTCCTTTGAAAAGGAGGCAATTTCTTATATAAATGGGACTTAAGAGAAATAAAGGCTTTCTATGGGAAAAATCGCATCGGAAGGTTTAAAGGGTGGAGCAGGAGGCCTTAAGGGCTCCCCAATAGCGATCTCCGATATATCACATCGGAGGAAGGCCTTAGTGCGATATCAGGACCCCAGGCATAGCCGACTGCGATATGCGATGACCAACGTCAGCGATCAACACAGTCAAAGGGAAGACCCCCGAGGCCATTGCGACAACGATATTGCGATATGCCGATATAGCGATGGGGCCGATAGCGATACGCCGATATCGACAATCGGTGATCCCCGCTACAAAGGGCCAATGCACATCGTGATTGCGACTTGTAATAAAGCGCGGACCCAATAAGAATTATGGACGTGATTTCATAAATTTTGAAATCCGAAATTACGAGATTTCTATGTATTTCCTGTGTATTGGGTTGTTTTTGCCTACGCCATTCGATAGCGATATGCGATAAAGCGCAGACCTGAAAGGGATTATAGATGCGACTGTATATCATTTGAAATACGATTTATGTGGATTTTCTATGTATTCCGTGTATTAGGTTTTTGGTCATACACAATACGATTGGCGATATGTGATAAGGAAAGGGACCTGATAGGTTTATAGATGCGGTTGCATTCCAGTTGAAGTCCAGTTTTTGCGCTCGATAGTGTATTTCCGTGTATATTCTCTATGTATTGGAAATATGGTTATTTTGCGGATTCTGTCCTCCAAAGAGGCCGCTGATTCCTTTGTAATTGTCCCTGTTCTAAAATCATTGTGCCACACTATAAGCGGGCATTTTGTAACAGTGATGCGTTGTAACAGGAATGTGATATATGCAGAGAGCCACAAAGCCACAGAGCCAGATGGCCAGTCGCAGGGCCACAGAGCCAGAGGGCCAGTCGAAGGGACAGAGGAATGATTACACACAAAGAAATGGATGGGAAACCACAGAGCCGGAGGAATGCCTCACAAATACATAGAGAGCTCAATTGACAGGGTTGTTGAGGGTTGCAGAGATTCGCTTAGAGGTCAAGCGAAAGAAGAAGCTCGTGAGAGCTAGAGCTAAGAGCCATAGCCAAGAGCCAGAGAGCCAAGAGCCAGAGCTGAGAGAAAGAGCCAAAGAGCTAGAGCTGAGAGAAAGAGCCAAAGAGCCAGAGTTGAGAGCCAGAGCCAGAGCTGAGATCCAGAGCCAGAGCTAGAGCCGAGAGCCAAAGCCAGAGCCAGAGCCGGAGCTAGAGCCCAGAGCCCAGAGCCAGAGCTGAGCGCAGAGGCATAGCCACCAAAGATTGGAGGCAAAGCTACAGAGCCAGAGAGCTCAAATGGACTTCTAAAGAGCCATGAAGCTGCAATGAAGTTCAGAATAGCAAAGAGGTCGAAATGATCAAGCTGTTGCTGGTCACTGTTTTACTGAAGACAGAAGAAGGATTCCAAAGACAATACAAAATTTTAAGGTAGTTAGAGAGGCGAGAAGCTCAAGAAGCTCAAAGCAATGACTGAAGGAGTCAAGTCCAGAGAAGCCTAGATCTGTCTGCAGTTAAAGGACAACCAACGGGATAAGATGGTATTCTAAACCCATAGGTTCAGTTTTAAACCAATGGAGTTGAGTGTGGAACTTGTAAAAGAAATATTACCATAATCCCAGAGAGCCTAGATGAGTTGACTAGAACTCAAGGAGATGTAGCCCAAGATATCAGGGTGAACTCCATATTATATAGTTGTCTTATGTGTTCATTGATTTGTTTCTTTATTTACTGTTACGTGTGTTTAAATACCATCATAAGAAAATATACATAAGCACATGAACAATCTAAAAACAAACATAATCATACACCTCTTTCAAGCACTTTTAATTCCGCATTTATCAATCACAAGAATAGATCTTGGGAATATATAAGATTTGGAGTGGGAGAGGTTCTTGTAAGCTTGACAAGAAGCCTTTAGTGCCCCATTTCAGATTAGGTGGTATCAGAGCAGTTATATCGGATTTGGTTATATCAAAGCATCAGGTTGATTAACCCCACCTTCAAAGAAGGTGATATCAAAGCTGGTTATATCAGAGTTAAGTTATACCAAAGCAGATGGTATCATGATGCAAGTGGTATCTGATCAGAATGCTTGATTAACAGAGCAATCTATATGCTTGTTTGACTTGAAAGGTGTTCAAACAGTAGAAAGAATTTAGCTGTTGGATTGTTTGTAAACTGACTGTTGTGTAAGTTTGCAAAGGTGAAAGCTATTGATAGCTAAGTCCATGAGAGGACAAGAAGGAAGAAGGGCTGAAGGCATTCTTCTTATCCCAAAGGACCTCAAAGCAATCCTTGAAGCACAAGAGATTTGTTGCAAAAGGTTGCTTGAATATGCTCTTTGTTAATCTTGTTTGAAGTTCTTTTGTTCATTTTGATAATGAAAACTTCTACAAGTGAGTCCTCTAATTCTTCTTTCTTCACAAGAGTCTTTGATGAAGACATGAAGCAAGACTTGTTCATCATGATGGATATGGTGAGAGAAATGTATGAGGATGGAAGGGAAGAGCATCATACTTAGAGAGCAGTTGAATTCCATGAAGGAAGAGAAGCAGTTGCTTTCTAACAAATTGCAGGAAATGGAGAGGCAACTTCATATTACAAATATGAACTTGGAAAGGATGCATGAGTTGGAGACACAGATCTTTGTTGCCAAAGAAGCATTGGTCAAGTATTAGCTTGAAGAAGAGGTAAACAATTCCTGTTTGTCTTCAAATTCTTCTAAGAATGTTTATGTTGGTTCTTTTGAAAAACATACTAGAGGCATAGGTTCCAAGTTAATGTCCAAGATGGGCTATGAAGGAAAAGGCTTGGGCAAACATGCACAAGGTATTGTTGAGCCAATAATAGTTGAGGAAAGGCCTAAGCATTTGGGTCTTGGCTATGGACAGTCTTATGGAGAAAGTTCCAAAGCTGCCATGAAGGCCATTGAAACAATTCCAAGAAGGAGTTTCATTTCAGGTCTTCTACCTCAAGAGTGTAAAGATTGTATTCTTGGGGAATGCAATAGTGTGAAGCATACTTTGCAGAAGCATACACTTGAACTAGAGAGTTGTGGAAACTCTGAAAGCCTTGAAGAGATTAATGATGTTCCAAAGGGAGCTACTTCTTCATTCAATTCACCTCCTCATGAAGGTAATAAAGGTGAAAGAGAAAGGTATAAATTTGGTTCTAATCATATTCCTTTTGATTATGTTGAACATGGTAAATTTCCATATAAGCATGGGAAAAGAATTGCATGTTCCTTTTGTAGTTTGGATAAGCATAATGTTTCTAGATGTTGGAAGAGAATGGCCACATACAGGAAACTTTTGAAGGAAAGGAAGCAAAAATCCAAAGGTCCATTGGACAAGGCAAATCATGTTGTCAAGAAGATGCACATGTGTTGCACTTGCTGCCATAAGCAAGGACATATTGCTGCAAAATGTTGGACTCTGAATCCAACAATGCTTCCCCAAAACTTGAAGAAGGTGGAAAGAAAAAATGGCAAGAAAGATTCCATGAATGATGTGTTTCAGGACAATTCACATGTTGATGCTGATGTGTAGACAAAGAAAGGACCTTTGAAATGGATTGGTAAGAAATGGTTAGAGTTCTTATCCAATTAAGGTTGCATGTCTTTTGAATATGCATTATATCAAGTCACATCTATTTGCATTTCTTTGTTAATGAGATGCAAATTGCAGGATTTTACCAAGAAGGTGAATGAAAAAGTTGAGTAGGAGACTCACTTTATTGCTGCAACATTATATTCATTTCAGCTTTGAAAGTATAGTGTACTTAAGCAAAAGTTGAAGGATGAAATGCATGCATGAGAATGATGTGCATGAACACAGGGATGCTGATGATTTCCTTGTATTTGAACATGTAAGTGTAATTAACTTGAAGGGTTGATTGCTTTGGCATGCATGTAATGTTAATGTTGACTTGGAAAAAGTTGATTTGGTCTCCAAGATGGAGATGATGATGAAGTGTTTTGTCTTTGAAAAAGAACTTTAGAATTATTTTTCTACATGCTTGACTTGAAGGGTCAATTGTTTTAAAGACATGTTTTGTTGGCTTGTTATCTAGTCAATCATTTGTATGCAGATGTAAAGACATGGAGGTGTTCACAAGATGTGAAATCTATTTCTTTTGTTGAAACAGGAGTTTAGGCCATCCAGTTGTTGTTTGTAATCCTGTTGTTGTTAATAGTTGTTGTTGATAGTAATGTCAAACAGGTACAAATGAAAATTTTGTGAAGCAGATGTAACTTCACATTGGTTTGAGCCACCTTGGACCAATGATCAAGGCAGATAAGTTCAAACTACCTTTTGTAACCTTCTCAGCAGGAGTTCTGCAGGAAGTTAAGGAGGAAGATAGTTCTTCCCAGGAGGACAAGCACATCCAGGAAGGGAGTGTTTAAAGGCTTTGGTTGAGAGGCACTATGCAAGGCAAGTGTATGGAGGTTGAAAGAAGAGGGTGTTGTACTCTCATCTACTATTCAGATCAGTATATCAGACTTTTGGAGACCAAAATCTTTTTAGTGGGAAGGCGTGATCCAAAATGGATCTAACATAGACTTCTACGTCTATGAATTTTCCTCACAGAGGAAAAATGAAAGTCAAAGGATTCTCTTGGAAATAGTCTCATTGCATAGATTTCTTCATTCTAAATCTAACTCAATTTGAATGGGCTAAAATGGACTTCGGATGAAGAAGTTATTGTAAAAGGAAAATTGCCCATTGTCCTTTGAAAAGGAGGAAATTTCTTATATAAATGGGACTTAAGAGAAATAAAGGCTTTCTATGGGTAAAATTGCATCGGAAGGTTTAAAGGGCGGAGTAGTAGGCCTTAAGGGCTCCTCGATAGCGATCTTGAATATATCACATCGAAGGAAGGCCTTAGTGCAATATCGAGACCCCAAGAGGAACCGATTGCGATATGCGATGATCGGCGTCGGCGATCGGCGATCGGCACAGTCAAAGGGAAGACCCCCAAGGTCGTTGCGACAACGATATGGCGATATGATGATATAGTGATATGCCGATATCGGTGATCGACGATCCCTGATACAAAGGGCCAATGCACATCGCGATTGCGACTTGCGATAAAGTGCGGACCCAATAAGAATTATGGACGTGATTTCATAAATTTTGAAATCTGGAATTTACGGGATTTCTACGTATTTCCCGCACATTGGTTTGTTTTGGCCTATGCCATGCGATAGGGATATGCGATAAAGCGTGGACCCGAAAGGGATTATAGATGCGTTTATATATCATTTGAAATCCAGTTTATGCCGATTTTCTATGTATTCCGTGTATTGGGTTTCCGGTCATATGCAATGCGATTGGCAATATGCGATAAGGAAACGGACCCGCTAGGTTTATAGATACGGTTGCATTCTAGTTGAAGTCCGGTTTTTGCACCCGATAGCGTATTTTTGTATATATTCTCTGTGTATTGGAAATATGGTTATTTCGTGGATTTTTTCCTAGAAAGAGGTCGCCGATTCCTGTGTAATTGTCCCTGTTCTAGAATCATTGTGCCACACTGTAAGCGGGTGTTTTGTAATAGTGATGCATTGTAACAAGAATGCGATATACGTAGAGAGCCACAAAGCCACAGAGCCAGATGGCCAGTCACAGAGCCACATAGCTAGAGAGCCAGAGGGCTAGTCGAAGGGACAAAGGAATGATTACACATAGAGAAACAAATGGGAAACCGCAGGGCCGTAGGGATGCCTCACAAATGCACAGAGAGCTCAATTGACAGGGTTGTTAAGGGTTGCAGAGATTCGCTTGGAGGTCAAGCGAAAGTAGAAGCTCGTGAGAGCCAGAGCCAAGAGCCATAGCCAAGAGCCAGAGAGCCAAGAGCCAGAGCTAAGAGAAAGAGCCAAAGAGCCAGAGCCGAGAGCCAAAGCCAGATCCAGAGCCGAGCGCAGAGGCATAGCCACCAGAGATTGGAGGCAAAGCTGCAGAGCCTAAGAGCTCAAATGGACTTCTAAAGAGCCATGAAGCTACAATGAAGTTCAGAACAACAAAGAGGTGAAAATGATCAAGCTGTTGTTGGTGACTATTGTACTGAAGACAAAAGAAGGATTCCAGAGACAATATAGAATTCTAAGGGATTTAGAGAGGCCAGAAGCTCAAGAAGCTCAAGGCACTGACTGAAGGAGTCAAGTCCAGAGAAGCATAGATCTGTCTGCAACTAAAGGACAACCAGCGGGATAAGATGGTATTCTAAACCCATAGGTTTAGTTGTAAACCAATGGAGTTGAGTGTGGAACTTGTAAAAGAAAGATTACCATAATCCCAAAGAGCCTAGTTGAGTTGACTAAAGCTCAAGGAGACGTAACCCAAGATATCAGGGTGAACTCCATATTACATAGTTGTCTTATGTGTTTGTTGATTTGTTGCTTTATTTATTGTTATGTGTGTTTAAATACCAACATAAGCAAATATACATAAGCACATGAACAGTCTAAAAAAAAACATAAGCATACACCTCTTTCAAGCACTTTTAATTCCGCATTTATCAATCACAAGCATAGATCTTGGGAATATATAAGCTTTGGAGTGGGAGAGGTTCTTGTAAGCTTGACAAGAAGCCTTTAGTGCCTCATTTCAGATCAAAGGAGGAGAGTATTCTTCCTTATTTGCATGTATCCCTTCGATTCAAGTATTGTTTGTGAGCTTTGCAGCTCAGAGGATTCAAGGGGACAAGTTTTCCCTAGATAAGGTTGGGTGGAAACCGAGTGGTTCTATTGGAGTTGGCAAGTGAACCTATTGAACAGAGCAAATCGGTTGAGTATCAAGTATAATTTCAATTTTGTTACAATTAACATTAATTAGTTTTTCTTAGAATATTTCTTAGAACTAACTTGATTTATCACCAAGATTATTCTTAGGCTTTTAGTATTATCATGTTAATTATGAGCTAATGTACACGGAATTAGAATATATGAGCTATAGAAATTATTTGCAGATGGTTTAATCCTTGTATGGAAACCATGTAGGTTTTAACCCCGTACAGAAATTACCTACAAATAGATTCTTAAAACATAAAAATATACAATGGCGAGAACATAAAATATACACAGAGATATTTTCCTGGAACCCAAACTAAGAAAACCAATTTGATTTTTCATTATTTTCCTTTCAATGTTATAATAAATTATATATATGTCGAAGTATTCATAAAACCCAATCCATTAACCTTGGATTAGAATATAACCGTAGTTCCCTTGATCAGATCTACAAAATACCATGGGAACAATTCATCATGTCCAAATCCATGCCGAAAAACCATGCACAAAACGATGGGTAGGTCTGCACACCATCCTTGGGTCTGCCCCCCATCCTTTGGTCCACCCAACCATTATTTATTCTCTAACTCCTTTACAGGACAACTAGCTAAATGAGTTTGGATCCAAGGTGAAATTATGTGCCCTTTTGTAACTCACTCTGAAATATTTCCTCAAAATCTTCCAGATATGTTTTCTCCTTGGACCATTATGAATATCATGTCTCTGGTATTCGTTGCTCTTTAATAAATATGATACTTGTTATTGAAGGTTTGCTGCATTTGTTCTCATGTGGTTATGTTATCTCCTTATAGGCTCATGAACCATTGAAGGGTTGCATCCTTAAGAGTACAAGGGAACAATTTGAGCTTCCGCTCATCAATTGTATAGTCATAAGTCCTGAATGCTATAATTAACTCTTACATGAAAGTGTTATGATCTTCTAAAATGAAACCATAAAAGTGCGGTAGTACATATGGACTAATGTTTTTCATTTTAGCTTCTCCATATGTTTCTCTAATGGGAAATGTGAACACTTTTGATTGTTTATCGTCAACCATGGTATTGGTGGGATGTGAAGGTCTTTCTCCTTCTGCAAGCTCCTCAAATATCCTCACTTTCTCACCAAAATTGGCCTCGAGGATCCCTATGGAAAGGGTAGGAAGCTCACAATCAGCTAAAAGAGATTGGTTGCTAGTGGAAGTGGGGGTTTTTGGTAAGAGTTTCCCTGTTTTGTCCCTAACTCTTCAAGCATAAAAGAAATACATATTTTTTGTTGCTGTGTTTTTTTTTATAAGAATATCCTCATGCAATTTTTTTATTTTTCCAAGAGATGAAATGAAAGAAAGAGTAGATCAACTAAGGAAAAGTACAATACATACTTTGACACATCCCTGAAAATGACACCAAAAAGTGATGGCCCTTAGCATTGCGAGAATAATGTTGCAGCTCCTAAGGGTCTTAGCTTTAATTGTCATCCCAAGGTTCATACAAACTTAAGAGGGGCCGACACTATACGCACAACAAGCATTATCTCTTCCCCTTTGTTGACTTTTATGTAGGTGGAAGTACTGAGATGAAAATTGGTTGTATACAGATCAATCTAATTGTTATGCACTACAATAAAAAGTGAAATTGCAGGAAATGAAACACAACAAGTAAACTTAAGCTAAATGCAAGAAAGGAAGGCAATATATTCTAATTGCAAAGAAATTAAAGCACGCCCATTATATCTTCGAAGGAAAGAAAACACTTTTCTGGAATAAAAGCTTGCAAACAATAAACACTAATTCTACAGGAAAGAAGCAATTTCTACAACAATTAAAATAAAGGCATATACATGGTATCTTTACCTCTAAATTCAATTCTCAAGGTTCCAAGAGAATTTTAATACATCAAAGAAGGTAAATCATGAGTTGGGTGTAAATATGAGTGAGTTTCGGAGGTGAATTGCAAACTACTATAGGAGTCCTTGTTTTTCTACAAGAGACAGTATAGTGAATAGGAAAATAGGCTAAATGCAAGGATGGAAGGAAAAGAAACTAAGGGAAGGTTGTAAAATGATAAGACACGCATGTCCAAGTCATCACATCAATTTTGGCATGGCTGATCCAATAAGATATAGGGTTTTAGGGTTTCATGTAGCTGCAAAATAAGAGACTGTAGAGAGACAATGAACAGTGAATGATGGACAACAAATAAACAACATAAAATAAAGTGAAGTAAATGCATAAATAAGAAATCTATTTTGAACAATGTAACCATTACCAATATTATCATCTAATGCTCAGATACTTTGTAAGGAGAGATTGCTCATAAACCGTCTAAATAAACATGCATAAAAGTAATGTTCAGAAACAAGTTTCAGAGATAATCAAATACATGAACAATAATGGTATAAGAGGGATCTTCAGCACCTAGGGTGGGCCCTAACCCAAGGAAGCTCATAACCCTTAAGAAAATTCCAACCGAGGAACTTAAATTAAGTTTTAGTTCCATTAAAGGAAGAATTACTTGTAGATGACAAAAGTTACAGAACTTGAAGTATAAACTCCTCCTAATGCTCTATGTTGTTATTCTTTTGCTTCTACTTGTTCTACTGGGCTACTCGAGCCCTCTATTTACACAAACTAGGTAGGGGGAAAACTCCTTGAGGGGAGGGTTTCTTTCCCTCCAAAATCCATAAAAATTTGGATCATGTTTCTTATGTCTCCATGCAACAATAGGGAGTATTCGTTATTCTCCGCTACTCGAGCTAGAAGTCTTATGTAGTAGGGAGCAATCCCCACGAATATCTCTAGATGGATCTCCTTGAGATTTGTGCAAAATCCCCTTAATATCCTACACAGAAGTCATGTTAGGAACATAAAGCATGAAAAATATCCTTGTCCCTCCTAAGAACTCATTAAGCTAGGAAAGTTTTATTAAGTGCAAAAAGGAAGGTTTAATGTAGCCTTTACGTGGCTAGGAGTGGTTAGATGGGCCTTATGTTTTACCTATTTCGGAGGCCCAACACCTTTAAATCCATTTTAGGTAAATGCACTATTGTTTCTTTGTTTCACTATTCATATGTCCATCTTGGTTTCCTCTTCTTAAAGCTAAGAAAAAATTTAAAATTTGTCTTAATGCCAAAGTAATATTGTTTCCTCATAGATTGGGCAAAACCCCTTATTTGTTAAGGTTTCATGATCCCCCAATTGATGAGTAAAGTTTATTTTTTGGAAAATAATTGTCTTGAATGAGTTAAGCCTATTAAGATGACCTAAGGAGCTCTTATTAAGACATAGAAATTAATATCTCTGTCAATTAAATTGTTTTTTTACTAGGTCAAACCTATCAACTACCTAAAGTGCTATTTCCAAGTGTCCTCAATACCTTAAGAAAAGTGATTAAGGTTTGATATTGGGTAAGTATTCGCCCAAATTGAGTCAAATCCATCATGTTTTTTGAGACAATTATATGCAAATGTAGATTGATAGTTTGATTCTCAATTATAATATTTTGATTCAAAGTTTAAGCATTTAAGCTACACAAGTAAAAAAAATTTCCCTCCTCACCTTTGTGATACCCTTATATCATATTGTCTTATGAGTTTATCTTTAATTATTTTAGTGTGAGTGATAGGTGAACAAAGGAATACGAATAAAAACCATCCACATCTATCATTATACATGTGGCATTGATGATGTTATTAAAATGTCATATGGAAATCCAACTTTAAGAATCCATACAAATGAGTGCACCATCTAAAAATTCACCACCCCTAACATGTAACATGCAATTGGACTGCCTAATACAGCTTTAAAAGTGCCATACATGTGAGTGTGCCATCTAAAAATGCACCAATCCTAACATGTAACATACAATTAGGTTATTGATCCAAATTTCAAGGCTAATAAAATCTTACCGTCATTCAATTTTCCAAATCCCAAATAGATGTAGTCTTAAAGCTTTATTCCTCTACAACCCATTATTCATTACTCCACCCGTCACACACCACACACCCCCTCCTATATTAAGAAAACAACAAACAACAAAACAAACTAAAAGAAAAAAATCTTGCATAAAGTCTAAAATGCATAGTTTTACCACGTACTTAATCCATATTCTTGAAAAAACATTGTTGCTTTCTTTTATGTTATTGTTACTCTGAAAACACCACTATTCTTGTTGTTTTTTCTAAGTTTTGCCTCCACAAGTATAACGATGCCCCCAAATCCTAAGCTCCATGCGGATACCTATAAGACCTCATTCTCTTCCTCATAAGCAAAAGAAGAAAAATAAAATTATTGTTATTGTTATTGTTATTTTTCTAGTCAAGCATATTCTTCATGCCTATAAGGTGTGTGTGTGTGTGTGTGTGTGTGTGTGTATATATATATATACAAAAACAATTATGAAGACTAAACCTAATTACATTTTCCAACGCTCCCTCTTAACTATGGAAGTATTCATAATTCCACAATAAGATTTGAGGATCCTTAAATTGAAATATGCTCATAAGAAGAGTCAGATTGATAAACCATGTTTTAAGCATCAACATCATAACCAACATTGTGAATCTAAAAAAAATTAGCAAGGCCTTGACCGACAAGCTCAAATTATCCATTAGATTAGAGCATAATGTTGGGAGACATACGCATGGACACCATAACCACATCCTCTCAAGGCACATACCCTATCTTGATGTTCACCATGTATGTCCTTCGAGGAATATTCTTAGCTTGGATTCCCAGTCCTCAAATAATATCAGTCCTCTTCGACTACTTTTATCTTGGATGCCCGACCTCATCCTCAAAGAGTATCAATCCATGAGACTACTTCTTCTTGGATTACCAATCCTCAAGAAGTATCAGTCTCAGATGCTTATCCAATCCTCCATTCTCCCTCCCAGTGCCTTCACTAGACTTATTGTTTTTATTCCTGCTCTAGTGCATGACACATGTAGAATACAACGTCCCATAACGCTCCCTCTCAACCAGGGAGGAGATATCGACAAGTCCAAGATTGTTTCTCAAGTACTCAAGATTCTTATTTGAAAGAGACTTCACACTATAGCAACTACCTGTTTTTTTGTGGAGGTGTATTATAGCTTCACGACCCCATCCTGTACCAAGCTTCAAATATAATGATATTTATTATTGATATGATTTGTTCTAGCATGAAAAACTGGGTCCTCAGTCAATATTATGCTACTCTTATTGTCATAATATATAATGGTAGGGTCCAACGGTCCTTCAAACAAATATGATAACATCTTTCTAATCCATACAACTTGTTTACAAACTTCACTTGTTGCAATATACTTGGATTCAACATTACTTAATGCAATTGAATCTTGTTTTTTGTTCATCCATGAGATCATAGAAGATCCCAAGCTAAAAAAATCCACCAGTAGTGCTTCTTCCATTTGCTCACTACCACCCCAATTAGAGTCTGTATAACCCAATAATTATATCTCATTACCAACATATCTCAGGCAATGATATGTTTTCCCATAATGATATCTCAAAATATGTTTTGTTGTTATCGAATGATCATGCCTTGGCTCCATCTGGAATTGACTAAGGACATTTACTGGAAAACATATGTCCACATGAGTGTTCACAAGATACATAAAGGAGCCAATCAACTGTCAGTAGCATGTTCCCTTTACCAAGATAGATCTCACCAGGTTTCTACCATACTTCTAACCCCAAGTAGTAATGCATATGCCCAAGATCCTTCATGTCAAATTCCGCTGCAAACTGCTTCTTGCATTCTTGAATACGATGTTCTATGCCTATAACTAGTAAGTCATCCACATACAAAAGTATGATCACAAGTTCATTCTTAACAACTTTGACGTATAGATTAGGGTATGTCAAAACCAAGTCTTAGAAGATATGCATCTGCCCTTGTGTACCATTCTCTGGGAGCTTGCTTCAATCCATATAGAGGCTTCTTCAACCTGCAAACATGTGATTCCTTATTATGGACTTCAAATCCTTGGGGTTGCACAATGTAAACTTCTTCATCTATCGTTCCATTCAAAATAATTGTCTTAACATCCATTTGATGAATGTTCCATCTCATAGTAGTAGCTAGAGAGATTAATGATATAATGGTCGTATATCTAGTTATAGGAGTAAAGGTTTCTTCATGATCAACCTTCCTTTTGAGAGAATATTGTTGCCACAAACCTCGCCTTATACTTATCAATGCTCCCATCAACTGCATGTTTGATCTTGTATACCCGTTTGAAGGTGACAACAAATTTGTCACTCGGTGTAGGAACAATTTCCCAGACATCATTCTTCATTATAGATTAGTATTTTTCTTGCATTGTTTTCCTCCATTCTTGATGTTTGGTTTCCTTGTCATAATCAAAGGGTTCTACTTCAATAAGCTTAGTCATGTAGGCTACATAACTTGAATATTTTTTAGGCTTCTTGCTTTCTCTGAAAGTTCCCCTTACTGTTGCATGTCCTTTAGATTCCTGTAGAGATGTCCTTAACCAAGCTGGCCTCTTTCAAGTCTCTGGAATGATGACTCTCTGCATGGGCTCACTTGATCCTTCAACATCTTCGTGATTGGTTGTAGGTTCTTGATTATTATCATGTCCTGAGATTTATTCAAAGATAGGCACTTATTCCTCATAAGAATCAACAGGAATGTCCTTAGACTTCTTATATACAATACCTTCATCAAAGATAACATCTATGCTTACTTCAATTCATCTCTCTCCCTTGATGTGGACTCTATAAGATTTAGATGATGTACTATATGCCTCTGATACCTGCAGGGTCCAATTTCTTCCTTTCGTCTTTAGGAATGTGAATGTATATGAGACATCCAAATATTCAAATATGATCAACACTTGGCTTCTTTCCTGTGAACGCTTCTTTTGGGGCCGTGTTGTTGAGAATTTTATGAGGACTTCAATTTTGTATATATACCACGGTTACAACTGCTTCTCCCCATAAGAACTTAGGTAGGTCTTGGTCATGTACCATGGCTCTAACATATTCTTTAATTGATCCATTTTTCCTTTCAACCACTGATCTGATAATCACCCTACGAGTGCCATCAGTTAAAGATTTATTAAACCAAAGGTATTACAGACTCATGTGCTGGTGTGTGTATGTGTTCTGTGTTATTAAAACAACGGATCGATCAGATTGCCAATACACAGAAATAAGTAGAAAGACAGCAGAGGAATACAGTAAGCAACACAAGACACAAACCATTTTTAATAAGGAGTTCACCCTATTCTCCAGGGCTACGTCTCCGGTCCAGCTTTAGTGGTGGCCTTGTTTTATTGTGTCTTACATTAGAGAAATTACAATACAGGGACTCAATATGAGTTCTCCTAAAGCAAATTTTGCTAGGTAGGGTGGTTCTTGGATTCCCCAAGCCACTCGGAGTACACTGACTATTTTTCCTCCTACCAGCTCTGTGACCCTTGGTCTACAGTGGAAAGAGCCAAGTGATGCTCAGTCCGGACAGATTCCTCTATGGGAAGGCTTGAACCTTCAAGCTCTCTAGTGCTCAATGCTGCCTGTGGTCAGCTCGGCCCTCTATCTCCTCTACTTAGCTTTACTGTTCTCTGTGTTCAGTCCTCCTCTCCAGGTTCACTGTTCACTGTCTCTCTTTGTCACTTGGACTCCTCTCAATTCTTCTTCTCAATTCGACTGTCACTGTTCATGGCTTTAGTCATTCAATCCCTATGCTTGTTCTTTTCCTCTTCTACCTTTGTCGATTCACCTACGGTAGCTGCGCTTGGAGTTCCTTGTTCGGTGTCAGCATGAATGCTCAGGGAGTGGCCACGTGTCCCCATGGGAACAGTGCCAACCTGCTCGTCGATTCATTCCTTCGGTTATGTCGTGGATACGTTCTTTCTCCACCGCGGCAATCAACCGGATCCCAAATCCCCTTTAGAGCGTGGCTTAATTCCTGGTCTATTCCGCTTCTTTCTATCGGGCGCAATCTCAGCCATTCGATCTAGGCTCCTCAAGATCCGACGTTATATGCACGTCGAGCGTTGTTGACTTGCTCGACCGATAACACGCGATCAACGGCGGTTTTCTCTCTCCTCCACCGCCATGCATCGATTGGTGTATGGGATCGCTCCGCTCCTGTCCAAAACCTCTTACCGTTCAAGGGTGCCCCGATCAAAACTGCCGGTTTCTAGGGCGTGGGTCCCGCCTTTGTACTTTAGCTCTTTTCGTTTATCCGCCCACGGTTCTCTGGCTCCAAACGTGACCAAGGGCTTAAGGTTCCTCCATTTCGGCCTTGTTTGCCTAGCGATGCATTGAAAATCAGCTCCTTTTCCCAGTCTGGGGCTCCCAGGGGCTACTTTGACCTCCTACGCAGTCTCCATGGGCCTTGGTCAACGCACTTTGACCGAGGTCCTCATCGTTCCAAGCCAGCTGCCATGGCCACTGGTTCCGGGTGTTTTTGATGTTGTCTCAGATTTCATTAAAGATTTGTTTCATCCCAATATAGTCAAGGTTCTTTGATATTCGTTCATGGATCCGATTCGGATCACGACCTTCCCACTAAAAAGCTTTTGGACCACCAAAAGTTGGTTTTCTTCAAGCATTGACTAAGTGAGGAAACTATTGTCTCACTTGTCCAATCTCAGTCCACTTCGCACTACTCGACTTCGAACCTTTAAACCCAATCCTGAGGTATCCCACCTGTCCACTGCGCGTCGTCCTTACCTTCCTGTCTAGCACTGTGTCTTCCCATAACTCGTTAAGATATTCAGGTAGCAGGTCATCAACAGAAGGTAATTGACTCTGCTCTTCAGGGTCCTCAATCATTGAAGGTACAAACAACCTCAAGTAATCTGCATTCACGACTGAGTAGATGTGCATGTAAGCTAGTAGATCAAGGTGAAAAAAAATTTCACCAATCTTCTCAAGTATCTTGAAGGGTCCATACCTAATAGGTTTTAGCTTCTTACCTTCACCTTGCATTCTATCCTTGCTGATATACAACCAAACTTGGTCTCCAACTTGAAAACTATGCCCCATCTAATGCTTACCATGCCTAGCCTTGTACTTGGCCTGGCTCTTTTCCAGCTGTTCCTGTACTGCCTGGTGGATTTCCTGGATACGTTTAATAAACCTAGTTGCCTTGTCCACATCACTGTGTTCATCAACCATGGTATCTTTACCAAAGACAAAATCTAAGGGATACCTTGGTATGAAACCAAAACAGGTCTCAAAAGGAAATCTCTGTGTAGAAGAGTGTTTGGCTCTATTGTAAGCATGCTGCACATAGCACAAGTGCTCATCCCAAAGCTTAGGGTGTTTGCTGCAATACCCTCTCAGTAACTGGATCACCGTCCTGTTAACTACTTCTGTCTGGCCATCTGTTTGTGGATGAAAAGCTGTGCTTTTCTTTAATTTGGCGTCCATTAGTTCCCACAGACTTGACCAAAAATTCCCTACAAATCGGGTGTCTCGATCAGATACAATAGAAGTGGGCAATCCAAAATGAACCCATACATGTTCAAAGAACAATTTTGTAGTTTGTTCAGCTGTAATCTGTTTACTACAGGGTATCAAAATACACATTTTATTGAACCTATCCACAACAACATATAGATAATCATGACCTTTCCTAGATTTAGGCAGTCCTCCAACAAAATCCATGGAAATGCTTTCCCAAGGGTGAGCAGGAACTGGCAATGGAGTGTATAAGCCTAGTTATCTGTTGCTGGGCTTGCTTTTAGCACACATAGCACACCCCTTTACATATCTAGAATCTGTCTCACTCATTTTCGGCCAATAGCAGAACCTTTGTAGCTGTGCAACTGTTTTACTTACCCCAAAGTGACCTGATATCAAAGAAGTGTGGGCTTCCCTAATTATCTTTGCTCTCTCAGTTTGTGGAATGCAGAGTTTCCCACAATGATATAAGAGTCGGTCCTTCACATGATAGTCCAATTATTCTACTGTTTTGCCTTGACTCAAAGTTGCATATACATCTTTAAAATCCATATCCTGAGCATATTGTTCTATGTAGCTTTCATGCAGCACAGAATTATGCTTAAGTATGATAGATGCATTTATAATGGGTTTGGATAATATGTCTGCAGCCTTGTTATGTATTCCCTTTTTATATCTAATGACTAAATGAAACTGTTGTAGAAACCCCATCCATCTATAATGTCTTGATTGTTGCAACTTAGTTTGGGATTGTAGATATTGAAGTGGTTGATGATCAGTATGTATTACTGTTTCTTTGCCCATTATGTAATGTTTCCACTTTTTCACACTCTGAACTAATGCATACAATTCTTTATCATATGTAGGATAGTTAACTACTGAATGATTAAAAGTCTCAGAATGATAACATATGGGTTTACCGTGATATGTCAGCACTGCTCCCATGTCATAGTCACTGGCATCAGTTTGGATCTCAAATGGTCTTTGTAGATCTGGCAGTGCTAGTACAGGTGCTGTACTAATTTTTTCTTTTAAGGTGTCGAAGGCTTTCTGTTGTTTGACTCCCCACTGAAACACCTTGTTCAATCATGTCAAAGCATGTAAGGGAGCTGCAATTGAGGAAAAATTTGAAATGAACTTCCTCCAATACTGTGCTGCTCCTAAGAATCTTCTCACTTCTGTAGCAGACTTGGGTTTAGGCCAGTTCATGATGACTGCCACTTTAGAGGGATCTATTTTCAATTCACCTCCCCCTACTATATGACCCAAATAATCTAGATAGGTTTTGCCAAATTCACATTTGGAGAGTTTAACAATAATTTTTTTCTCTTTTCAAAAACATCTAATGTCTGCTTAACATGCTTTAAATGTTCTTCCCACGTTTTACTAAAATTAGAATGTCATCCAGATACACAATAACAAATCATCAAGAAAAGGCTGATACATCATTCATTAATTCATGAAAGTAGCAGGGGCATTGGTTAAGCAAAAAGCATAACCAGCCATTCATACAATCCCTGCTTTGTTTGAAAGCAATCTTCCATGCATCCTGCCTGCAACTCTAACCTGATGGTATCCACTGTGCAAATCCAGCTTGGTGAAATAAACAGCTTCCTTCAATTGATCTAAAATATCATCTATGCGAGGAAGGGGATAACGATTTTTGATTGTTATTTTATTTAGTGCTCGGTATTCAATGCAAATTCTCCACGAGCCATCTTTCTTTCTCACCAAGACAATTGGTGACCCACATGGTGATGTGTTAGGCCTGATGAACCCTTTCTCGAGCAACTCCTGCACTTGTCTCTTGATTTCAGCATTCTCTAAAGAAGATAACCTGTACATCCCAATGTTAGGCAATGGAACATCTTGCTGCAAAATAATATCATGTACTACTCCCTTTGTGGGTGGCAGACCTTTAGGTTCTTGAAACAAGACATCATACTCTAATACAATCTTTTCTATATCAGTTTGTTGATCAGCATTACAGCCCTCAAATACATTGGTTTTATTAGGTGTCTTTTCCTTTACAACCATTATTAGAAACTGTTTGCATGAATTTATCATTCTTTTCATATGTGCTGAGTTTATGAGAGTATAATTGTTCTTGAGCTTTTGAGCTCTTACACAGTATTCGATTTCATCTTTAACAAGTAGATACTTGTTCTCGGCTCTATAGAAAATAGCCTTTCTATCATACAAGTAAGGACTTCCTAAAACAACTCCACATATATCCAAAGGAATTACATCTAACTCAACCTCATCTACAAATGTTAACCCAAAAGAAAACTTGAGTTTGCACTGTCTAGTCACTTGTAGTTGTGCTTTATCATTCAGCCATCCTAATGGGTATGGTTTCTTATGAGGTGTAGTTGCTAATCCCAATTTCTTTACAATTGCTTCAGAAATTAGATTTACTTGTGAGCCACTATCAAACAAAGTATCAATCTTTTGACTTTTGGAAACAACTCGAATATGGAAAAGCTCATGTCTTTTTCTCTCATGTTCTTCATCAATAATAGATTGAGCAGAATTACTAGTAGAGGCTTCAAAATTCTTACCTTTTATACCTGTGGCTGCAATGATTGTTTCATCTCCCGAGTCTAACCCCAAATCTCTCTGAATAGCTACAACAGTCTTCTTCTTCTTTCCCTCAGACTTCTTAGGTCTCAGCTCTGGATGCAGAATCCAACAATGCTCATCATCATGCC
>APFE030410700.1:99504-126644 GCA_000404065.3 Pinus taeda | reverse complement strand
TTACTCTTGTCTGAGTCTATGTTCTGTACTCTGCAATACACATCAATTTGTCTAATCCAATTGTCCAACTTTTCAGCATTTATCTCTCCATAATATATAGACAAATCAAATTTAACATCTAGTTTAATCAAGGATGCTTTCTTACTATGCACAGGGCTATTAGGAGGTGTAGGAAAGCTTTCTTCTTTACCTTTCCCTTTTGAGTGGTCATGGGAATGAGATTCATCTTCTTCTTTATCTCGTTTAGAGCCAGATGAATCTTCATCTTTATGCTTTCTAAAGTCTCTATACATTTCTTCTACCATAGACTTTATAGCTAGGAAACTTTCTATAAATTGAGGGTCTGGCCCTATAGAACCTTCCTCTGACATTGTCTTCCGAGAATAGACTCTCCCAATTTCAGGATTAGTTTCCACCAACTCTCCTTCTCTTAATTTGAGCTTTGATCTAGTGAGCATTCACAGCTAAACCAACACAAGCTTGCCTAACCTTACAGCCTAGGGCTCTGATACCACTTGATCTGATAATCACCCTATGAGTGTCATCAGTTAAAGATTTATTAAACCAAAGGTATTACAGACTCATGTGCTGGTGTGTGTATGTGTTCTGTGTTATTGAAACAACGGATCGATCAGATTTCCAATACACAGAAATAAGTAGAAAGACAGTAGAGGAATACAGTAAGCAACACAAGACACAAACCATTTTTAATAAGGAGTTCACCCTATTCTCTAGGGCTACGTCTCCGGTCCAGCTTCAGTGGTGGCCTTGTTTTATTGTGTCTTACAGCAGAGAAATTACAATACAGGGACTCAATATGAGTTCTCCTGAAGCAGGTTTTGCAAGGTAGGGTGGTTCTTGGATTCCCCAAGGCACTCAAAGTACATAGACTCTTTTTCCTCCTACCAGCTCTGTGACCCTTGGTCTACAGTGGAAAGAGCCAAATGTGATGCTCAGTCCGAACAGATTCCTCTATGGGAAGGCTTGAACCTTCAAGCTCTCTGGTGCTCGATGTTGCCTGTGGTCAGCTCGGCCCTCTGTCTCCTCTGCTTAGCTTTACTATTCTCTGTGTTCAGTCCTCCTCTCCGGGTTCACTGTTCATCATCTCTCTTTGTCGCTTGGACTCCTCTCAATTCTTCTTCTCAATTAAACTGTCTCTGTTCATGGCTTTAGCCATTCGATCCCTATGCCTGTTCGGTTCCTCTTCCGCCTGCATCGATTCACCTACAGTAATTGTGCTTGGAGTTCCCTGTTCGGCGTCAGCATGAACACTCAAGGAGTGGCCATGTGTCCCCATGGAAACAGTGCCAGCCTGCTCGTCATTTCATTTCTTTGTTATGTCGTGGATACTTTCTTTCTCCACCGTGGCGGTCAAACGGATTCCAAATTCCCTTTAGAGCATGGCTTAATTCCCGGTTGATTTCGCTTCTTTCTATTGGGTGCAATCTCAACCGTCCGATCTAGGCTCCTCAAGATCCGACGTTATATGCACGTCGAGCGCGGTTGACTTGCTCGACCAATAATGCGCGATCAAAGATGGTTTTCTCTCTCCTCTGCCGCCATGCGTCGATCAGTGTATGGGACCGATCCGCTCCTATCCGAAACCTCTTACCGTTCAAGGGTGCCCCGATCAAAACCGCCGGTTTCCATGGCACGGGTCCCGCCTTTGTACTTTAGCGCTTTTCGTTTCTCCGCCCACGGTTCTCTGGCTCCCAACGTGACCAAGGGCTTAAGGCTCCTCCATTTCGGCCCTGTTTGCCCAACGATGCGCGATTAGCGACGCTAATCGTGCATTGAAAATCAGTGCCTTTCCCGGTCTTGGGCTCCCAGGGGCTACTTTGACCTCCTGCATAGTCTCCATGGGCCTCGGTCAACGTTCTTTGACTGAGGTCCTCATCGTTCCACGCTGGATGCCATGGCCACTGGTTCAGGGTGTTCTTGATGTTGTTTTGGATTTCATTAGAGATTTGTTTCTTCCCGATATAGTCAAGGTTCTTTGATAGTCATTTATGGATCCGATTCAAATCAACCACACCATTTTGTTGAGGATTGTAGGGAAATATTAGCTCCTTCTTAATTCCCGCTTCCTTAAAAAAAACCACAAGTTCTTTAGAAGTGTATTTTCCACCATTATCAAATCTTAGGGTTTTTATCTTCCTCTCTGTTAGATTTTCCACTTCTACCTTGAACATTTACAAACACTTCATCCTTAGTCTGGAGAAGATATATACATGTATTGCTAGAGCGATCATCAATGAATGTCACATAATATTGATGGCCTCCAAGAGAATTTTCTGACATTGGTCCACAAACATCAGAATGTATGAGATCCAAAATCTCCTTGGATCTAGTGTCACTGCTTGCAAAATGTTTCTTCACATTCTTGTCAAGAGCACATCCCTTACAGACTCCTTCATGCTATTACGTTAGTTCATGGATGCCAATAACCATATGATTTAGTGATGCCAATATATTATAATGCAGGTGACCATACCTTATTTTCCATATCACACAAGGGTTAATATATAAATGCACTAGAGCTTGAGGAAGAGGTGTTAGAAGCCTATACAACCTCCCCTCACGAATTCCAATAGTTTTAGCATTTTCAATACTAGATCCATTACCCCATACAATAACCTTTCCATCAACAAACACAACCCTATCACCTTTATATTCTAGGTAAGAAATAGAAAGAACATTTTTCTTCAAACCTGGAACATAGATTATATTGTTGAGATGAATTCTTCCATCAGTTTCCAGCTCCAAAGAAGTAGATCCAATTCCTTTGACTGAGTAGCTCTTCTTGTTTCCATGTTCATCTGATTAAGAAGAGATTCCTTTTGATAAGGTTTGGATTTGAACACATTACCCTGTCATATGTCTAGAGGATCCATTGTCGATTATGCATATACTATCGTCCTCAAAAGTACTTGTAAGAGAAGAGAATTGACTTCCATCCATGACTTCTTTAGATAGCTTGGAGATGAACTTGATGATGCAACCTTTGATAGTTACAAAGAGACTCCTAAGAGTCTTGAGACCTTTATTCATATAGCTTTCCATCGAAGAGATAATAGATAATTGCTGCAAGAGAGTCTTTCAATAAGAATTCCAACAAGGATGTGACCTTCTGACTTCCTTCCTTCACCTTAGCTTTGATACCATGTTGAGAAATCAATGATCTTGTTGATTAGGATTGATTCCTCTTACTTGATAATTATTTGTGAGTATTTTGTTGTATTTTATTAATTAATTAATTCTTCTTCATCAATAACTTACCAAAACATAAAAAATGCATGAAGATCACAAGAACATGAGATATAGGCTCCAAGCCAAGGCAAAACTCCTCCAAGGGCAAAACCTAGTAAACTCTTCTCTTCTTATAGAATCAGATCAAAGTGAGACATCTAAGACCTAAAGACAAAGACCAAGACCTCCTCAAGCACCAAGTCATCCCTCATGTTAGCCTCCTACTGCAGCAGGTTATTCATCTTTCATGATCGACATTTTTACATGCCAAATATGTCGTACTATGCATACTGCAGTGCTCCATATTTTCTACAAAAGGCCAAGGAATGATGCCATGAGAGTGTGCTAGCCTAAGTGCCACTGTTGGATTCCAATTTTGATGAGTTATTCCATTTTTGAAGAATTTTCAGTTAAAGGGAGGTCCAAACAACTTAATCTTGGTCTCCCTAGGTTTCAATTTCCTGTTGTAGAATATAGAGAATCATTATCTGTCCAAACAGCTTAATCTTGGCAGATTCTTAGATAGGTAGAGAAGCAAGGGTGCTCAACAGCCTAATTTGAGCCCCTAGATGAAATAAGTGTAGATGTAGATAGGAGGACAGTAAAAAAAAAAAGAAAAATTTGAAAAGCTAGGTTTGCTAGTTCAAGTGCACCCAAACCAAAAGAAGAAAAAATGCTAGGTAAGTAGGCTGGGTAAGTAGTTTTGTGGTTGTAGAAATCAAGCTATGTGATCCATTTCATGTTTTCAAGTGTTATATTTATCCAGATCACAGTTTTGAGGCACTTTTTCATTTTGATCAGGTCAAACAAGGCATGTCTAACTTCGCCTTCTTCCTCTTTCCTCAATCACTCACTAACTTCCCTTAAAGAGGTCAAGATCTACTTGATATCTCTTAGTCTCATCATTTTTCATATCAATTGCCTTGGTAAAGATCTGCTTTACTCAAGGAATGTTCATATTTCCTCTACAAGTCCTATTTCCCCTTTATAGCCTGAGAGTTATACACTTAGTGCTTTCTTGTCACAATTCATATTAACTGCTAAATTTATTATGTAACTTCCTATCTATCTCCCCTTCCCCTACTAAAACTATGTTAAAAAACTCCCCTATATACTTATCCCCTCCCCCTGGTTGAAAAATAACCATAAAGTATCCCTTGGGAATTACTAAGTTTTCTTGAAACTTAGTAAGAACCCTCCTTTTGTCTCAAAAAACCATCTTCCAATGCCTTTGGACTCCTTCCATGGCATAAATACCTCCCTCCGATCTCATATTTTCCCTTTTCCCCTCATAAAAACCCACTTTCCTAAAATTCCCCCCCCCGGGCGAATTAAATAATCAATAAAGGCGTCGCGGGCCCCGTCCCTAACCTTCTGTCGTCTTACCTATCCCGCCAGCTGTCCGATTGCCTGCACCCTAGATCTATGGTGGGCGGGTATTTTCCCTTCCGAACCTGTCGATGGTTAGCGTCCAGGAGATGGGCGGTTTTCCCGTCGTACTCTCGCCACGCGTCACCCTCTCGACTGTGGCGGAGCCCCCTCCTCCCAAACCGCCTGTGCACAAAAGCGGTGCGCCATGAAACCAGATACTGTTTCCCCCTGCGTGACGTAACTGCCATGTCACCCATCGTACTGGGTCCCACTGCTGACGTCATGTTGACATCACCCGCCGAAAAAGGGCGCAAAGTGCGAAATCGCTGCTTAAGAAGCCCAGAATGAAAATCAGGGGCAGTTTTCGATGCACGACTTAAGAAAAAATGGCCAAAATGGAAAGCCTCAGTCCAGTGCAGGTCTGCAGCAGTTATTTTTGCCCGAAAGAAGCAGAAAGGAGCGAATTTACCAGTTAAAGAGTATCAGAGGAGATGAAGCCAAATTTCATGTCAAAGTGTATCAGTGTTGCGGAAAAGTGTATCAGTCATCAGTGTCAGTGGAAGTCTTTATTTTCAAAGCAGATGGCATTAAAGGAGATCGCTCAAAGTCAAGAAGCAGTTAAAGAGCCATTTAAGGCTCACCAAGACATTTTAATGCAGTAAAAGCCATATGAGGGCAGCGCTGCAAGTCCCAAGGCACAGTTATTATAGAGTTGGCCAGCGCATTGCTCAAAGGACCATATTAACTCAGTTTTGATGCCTGCTGCCCTAGCACAGCTGTTAGATAGATATTTTGCTGCATTTATGTTCAGTAGAAAGTAGTTAAATCAGAGTTATTGCCATAGATCTTCCCTGAGATCTGTTTTGTAGATATTTTTTAGATATTTCTCTATTTATACGACCCTCTATATTGTGAAAAAGGATTGGTTGGTTGGTTAATGCACTCCAAGAGAGACTCGCTCTGTATCTGATATGTTTTACTTAATCAAAGATTGCTACAAGCTTGGAGAATGGACCGTTTGATGTATTGTTAATGTCTCTGAAGAGTGAATGAGGGAAATCTTGTGCTGCTTTCTGAATCAATAAGTGTTCCTTACCTCTGTTATTTCAATTTCACATATGCTCAAGTCACAGAACAAAAGTTTGGTTTAGAATTTGCTGACATGCACTCTATGCTCAGTTTCTGTGGCTTCTTAATGTTTTCCTCTTGATTTAGGCATAAATATGGATTCCTTATGGCTCATATTTGCTCTATTTCACATATGAATGACTGTTATCTGGGAATTCTTAGCTGCTCCTAGGTAGGGCTCGTTCATCTTCCCTCTGCTAACCTGATTGAGAGATTCTTTGTTGCCTCTCATTTCTTAGCCTGCAATCCATCTTCATTTATCTCGAGTATTGTTTCATGAGCAGCTACCTTGCCCCTTTTTCCTCTTGTGACCAAGAAAACGCACCAGCAATCTTACTCCACGACTCCATGCCCAATGGTTTGAAACTTGTCACACTATGCATTGCCTCTCTACTTGAAAGCATCCTCCTTCCACCCAAACACAAACAAAACCCCTTTAACCCAATAACTATCCTAAAATCATCATCAACAAAGCTAAAATCATTAAGAGAGAGCCCTCTCTGATTGTAGGTGGGCTAGAACTTGTAATCCAAAGATTGGTTTGTGGTTACCTCGGCCGTATCCCTTTCAGGAGCTTAGGGACAACCTGAGTGTTAACACCTCCTTAAAAATCTTCCTCAAGCAAGTCAAAGTCCACAAAGTCAACAATAGTCAAAATTCACAAAATCTAGTCCAACTTAGATTTTTGGCCCTGCAACTTAGATCTGAGATTCAGCCTTGCAAATTTCGGACCAACAGTTCATACAACTACCCCAGAAATTCGCGCATGTGGGTAGAAACAAACAAAAATTCAAAATTATCCTTTCTTCCTTAGCTTTCTTCTTTCTTCCTTGGCCTTCTCACTTCTTATTCTTCTTTCTATTTTAGAGATCGAACTTGTGTGTGTCAACTATCTAAATGAGGACAAAGTCTCTTCCTTTATATAGCTATCCATGTGGTTGACTTAGGCCAACTTCTTCTTGGTAGGGCCGACTTTGTCTTAGGGGTCAAAAAGACTTTTCTAGACTTAAAAATAATATTTTATTTTGTTACAAATTGTCCAAATGGGACTTTGACACATGACAAAATTTCTTCTTGACTCAAATAAACCCTAGAAGCATGAAGAACATGCTTGACTAGAAAAATAGCAATAATAATAATTTTGTTTTTGTTCTTTTTTTTTTACAAGAAATATATATATTAATACAAGTACAAAAATAATTATGAAGACTGAACCTAGTTACATATTCCAACAGGAATCACAAATTGAAGGGTTAGAAAAGCGATAATCAATAGTTGAGGTTCCTATGTATTGTCACCTACACCAATAGGCTAAGAAAAAACAATCATCAAGGCAAGGTCATAAGCATCAATAAACTTTCCATGGACCAATGTGGAACTAGAAGGGTACCTAGTATGGAGGTACATGAAGGGCTCAAATAAATGCATGGATATATTGAAGTATCACAATGATTCATGGAACCAAAAGACCAACCATGATCAAGATCAAGGAGGGAAGAGCATAGTTGGACACCATGTCCTTATTTTCACTAGGATGGGTGGATACTCATACATGGTACAAATAGACTACATTACTTAGTAGTGGCTTTGTCATACCCTTAAGGATGAGCACCCATGCATGCCTCAAGAGACATTAATATGGAGATCGCAGTGGACCGAACATTGTAAGAAATGTGTCAATTTGCGATGTTTTGGGGTTTCCACGCACAGATAGGGGAAACTTTCCCATTGTATGAGATATATCGCCAAGGAGGAGTTAAGTGACATGTGCATCGATGAGCTAAGAGTTCCCCATGGTGGACCAAGCAAGTTGGGTTAACAGGCGAGTCCGCCTAATGGAAGTGCCAACACCACATGAAGGGGAATGATGAGGGATCACATGACAATGTGTTTAACTAAAGTATGGATTATAATAAATGTTGGCTCAAGTGAGGTATGACCGACATGTTTAACCAAGCAGGACTGCATGAGATGCACGAGTATGCACAATGTAGAGACGCAGAAACTCGTGGGTTACCCCAAGTAGCCTAGGGGTTGCAACCCTTCAACACCCCTCAATGTGGACATGTATATATACAACTGAGAGTTGGATGAGGGAGAGATAAATGACACAAGTGGAAGAGAAGTGAATGGAGAAAATAAAGGAAGGAAGAATTGAGTTATGGGCTATGGGATTCACTCGGTTGAGGTCAAGAATTGAAGTCGCATAAGGGTGAAGAGTTTATTCATAAAGACAAGTAGTGTAAGTGAAGAGTCATGGGTTCAGGATCAAGGTGAATTCTGTCGGTACAGGTCTAGGGGTACATAATCAAAGGTGCAGGACAAGGGGTGGGTTTGATATTTCAGGGTCGTGGGTAGATTTTTCCATCTGATGGGTGAATGAGTCGAGTCGGTCCCACCCGAGGTGACCAAAACTTGCATTTGGAGGTTGGTTCTTATTTTTTATTTAGAGAGGATAGGTAGGGAGTGACCCAAGCCTCCTCCCTTGTGTTGTAACTCAAAGGTTATGTGTTGAAGTATATTTAAGATAAATATAAAAGCTTTGGAGGTTACAACCCTCCACCTTGTATGATTGTGTACATGTGTATTTATGTGATGTTCATGGATTTATGGTGTTAATGAATTTAGGATGCACATTTATATGATTGGAGATATTGTCACGTGGTACTTGTGAATTGGTTTCTTGTAATTTTTCAACAACTCATAACTAATCACATTATAAGTACAATCAAGAGGCATAGTCCAAGTGTTGTACCTATAAGTTGGTCAAGACATTGTTGAGGAAGCAAATTGGTGGTGCACAGTTAGAGGTCATGACGCAACTTCACTCATGGGAATGGTTTGGGATCGTGACAGGTGGTATTAGAGCATTAAAAAGGAATAGTGCATGAATCTCTTCACCAAATGGAGGTGATATTAGAGCTTATTTTGACAGGTTCGTCGACAAAAAGACCCTTCTTCATCAATGAGATAGTGTTGGTATAGGATTACCTAGTGGGAAGTTTATCACTTCAAGGAGATGATTTGTAGGCTTGTAGGTTGAAATATTTCTACTAACTGGGGTTATTGGGATTATGTGATTTATCTTCGCAAGGGAAATATTGGGTTGGCTTATGGTTTTCTTGAGCTTGGTTATCGGGGGAATTTGTGTAGGGCTAGTGGTTGGAGTTTCTCTGGAAGGAAGAGATGCTCACATAGGTAGAATACTTGTTGAAAGATAACGTGAATATGACCATAATATAAGAAAGTGTGGAAAAAATGAAGCTTACCACAAAGAGATATGTTGAAGACGCTAAAAAAATGCGAAAAAATAAGATCCATGAGTGGGATGTTCCTTCAAGAAATTGATGAAATAGGGAATATTTCTCTATCGGTAGAGCATAATTGTGTTGATGGAGAGAGGGTGGATCAAATTAAATAGAAGGTGAATGATCTCATTGGTTTGGTTAATAGCAGCCAGAGACGATTGTGTTATTGACGAAGGATGTCGAGTAGAATTATTCTAGCACTTCAATAAGAGTAAAGGCCAAAGAACTAGAGACATATGATGGCACTACGAGTACAAAGCTACTAGGAAACTTTTGTTGGGATATGGAGAAATATTTGGGTTAGATGAGTGGATGCTCAAATGAATTGAAATTATATATTGTTGTTGCACATTTTACAAGGACAACAAAACTGTGGTGGAGATCTAGAATGAAATATTTGGTAGTTGGTTACATTACTGACTGTATCATTATGTGGGAAGAAATGAAGGAAGCTTTGTATGTGCATTTTGGACCAGGAAATTAGCCATGAGTTGCAAGGAACAAGCTAAGGAGTCTAAAACAAACATGATACATCCAGGCCTACATTGAAGAATATGCATGGCTCATGTTGGATGATCTAGGAGGATCCTAAAAGGATAAAACAAAAAGTCCTTAAATCTGAGCAAAACTAAGACCAATTTGTAGAGCTCAACGATATCTTTCCAATGATGCAAATGAAACCTCAATCCGACTATGTATGTGAAAGTTATGCCGATTTGAATTTTATAGAAAACAATTAAAAAAAATTGCAGCTGGCCAACAAGGTTCCACGTGGCACCCCCATAGGCTGCCACATGGTAGCCCTATCAACAACCTAGTCGACGGTATGGTTGGTGACTGGACATGGTGTGAAAGGCTTTGGTGTCGACACATGGCCGTGACTAGGACAAAGATGGCGAATTCATGGCCCAATAGTATGGGGCCATGTGGCCCAATCCAATTGTTGCAGATGGCACTCAGTTGGCAGTAAAATAGGGCCAACCAAGCATAACTTGGCATCATGCCCAATCAAAGGTTCTATGGAAATATCATTTGCAAATGGCGAAAGTTATACCATGGGTTGGCATGCCACCAAACTTGGCGGGCTTGCCAAACCCCAAACAACTGTCACATTTATATATTATATAAAAACAAACACCATTAGGTACGCAATGTTTGAACCCGCGACCCATCCAACAAACCACTCTAATTTCCACGTGCTAACCAAATCACTAGCTAGTGGGACTTTGGTTATTCCACCGATGGCCTACCATATAAACCAACCCCTAACACATTCGATGGGGAGCAAGTAGATTGGAACTAAACGGAGGCCAACGAAACTCAAAGGGGCCAACAAAACCATACGTAGGTAGAGCCCTGCAGGCACGTAGTTCGCTAAGGGTATATTCTAGGGTAAGATTCCTATAATATTCCATACATAATATACTTTGGAATCTGGAAGATTCCCTGGGGGTCCAAAAGGGACAGTGATAGAACCCAACTGAGTTTATGCTCATTTTACTCAAAATTTCACCATGATTTCACTAGTGTAGTTTTTTTTTGGATATGAGCAACCCATTTTTAGGTCACCCTCAGGATTGGATGTATAATGATGTATTTTTCCATGTAATCATTTTCATTTTTGCTTAGATGAATGAAGAGGCCTCCCCACTTTGAGCCGAGCTTGGAGACATAGTCCGCATTAAATGAACTTTGTTATCAAGCATTGTTTGCATTTTATTTATGGTCTCCTTATGTTGCTTCTTTTTTAAGTGTTTTCATGTATGGTTTGTGCATGCTCTTTCGGGAAATTTTAAAAATATCACAAGAAGTAAATATCTCGGATCATGTTTGGAAATAGAATGGTTTTTTTGTTGTTGTGAATTGAAAGTGTCGATGCTAACTAGGGCCAAACTCAAAAAAGGCGAAGGAAAACTTAAGTCTTTTGACCTAGAGATTGGACATGCAACATGAAGAAGGAAAATGGAATATGACAATGCCCATACTGAGAATGAGTGAGATTTCGTAAAGCTTTCTACAACATGGCAAATAAGGTTGATAAATTGTTTGTAGATTATGAGAATAAATTGTTGGAGAAGGAAAAGAACAAGAAAGAGAAAGAAGAGGACAATGCTTTAGTATATCATAGAAATGGAGGAGAACTTCCTAAACCTCCATCTTCATAGTCTATTGAATATTCTACTTCTTCATCTTCTTTTCGTCATTATAATAGACAACATAGAGATGCTTCTAAAAAACCTATTTTTAAGATGGATGTAAAATTTGATTTCCCCATGTTTAATGGAGAAACTAATGGAAAAAAGCTAAACAATTGGATCAGACAGATTGAAGTATATTGTCAAATACAATAAATCGAAGATGATGAGGGGAAGATCTAGTTAGCATCTCTTTGACCGGGAGGCACAACTCTTATATGGTGGGAGAGCAAACTTCAGAAAGGTAGCAAGCATATGGGTAAACTCCTTTCTTCTGGGTCTGAATTCGTTTCTTCATTAAGAGGGAAATTTTATTCACTGGGATACCGTCAGAAAGCCATGATGGAATGGCAAAATCTAAGACAAGGCAAACACCAAAATGTTCAATGTTTCACAAAGGAATTAAGGAAGCAAGCAGTGGCGGAAGCAAGCATTGGCACTAGGCATTCCTTTAGATTCACCTGATATTCTGATGAAATATATTGGTACTTTACATAGTTATCTCCGACAATCTTTAAATTATTTTTTTCCTAAATTTACATCATTTTAATTATTATATTTATTATCTTAGTCATCATAACGATCAATATTAATCATTATAATGATCAATTATTATCATGATTATAATAATTAACTATTATAATCATTTGAATAATTAATATTAATCATTATAAGACTAATATTATTATAATCATTGTAATAATTAACTATATTATTCATTATAATTATTATATTACAATTATTTTAGTGATTTATATTATAACAATTTATTATTATTTTATTATTCTAATTTAGTATTGCTTCATTTTTAATTATTGTTAGTTAATTAATTTTAAGGTGGTTCACGGATACTGGGTGGCTGCTACATCCATGGGAAAATCTAGCCAGATCAACCTGAAGGGATCTACCCATCGACCAAACAAGTAGGGCCTAACCCCAAGGGCGTCAAGGAGATTTGACCCCGTGACCTCCCAATTGACGAGGTACTTAGCAACGGGAACTCAAACAACTGAGCTAACATTTGGGGCTATTATTAGTTAATTAATTACATTACACTCTCTTAATCATTATCTAATTGTTGACCACATCTTTAATTATCCGCTCAACTTATTTTTTCATTTATTACATTAATTTTTATTATATCTGCTAATTTCTTATTAACTATTTTTAGTTTAACTCATTTTTAATATAGCTGACATAACACCTTTAATATTATAAATTAAATACTATTTATTTACATATCGATCAACTAGATATATCCAAGATTCTTTTGTGAATCTCTTGATGATGGGTTTTGATACTTAGCCCGAAACACCGATTAAAAAATTCTCCACGTAGGAAGGACTCCAAAATTGTCTTCAATGCAAACCTGTGAAAACACAAAAACATTATTATTTGTTGTTGCTTGAACCCACTTCTCTTGATGCGGCTACTATGAAATCCATTCACCTTGAAATTAGGGGTAAACATGGACAGGAAGATCATCCAAAGAAGTCATCATCCAAGCCCTAAAGCAACAAGTTCAAAGGGAAAGGAAAGGGAAAGGACAAGAAGACAACGACCATAAGGAAAGAAGAAGGGAAGTTATCTTGCACACATTGCAAGAAAGAAGGACACAATGAAGAGCATTGTTGGAAGTTTCATCCAGAATTGAAGCCAAAGAAGTATAGTGAAAAATGGAAGCAAAAAAAGGTTGATACAGTGCAACATGACCTTGGATCTGATTCCAATGACAAGACAAGGATTATAGTTGTTGGCATACAAGATAATGATTTCCCTTCATGTTGATTCGATCTCTGGAAATCGTGCTAGTTCAAGTTCTACAAATGAATCTCATGTTGATGAATGAAAAATAAGCGAATTTTTCCATATTAGGGTTGTATATAAGCATACCAAAATAGATACATTGTTTGACTCAGGTTCTCAAGTTAATCTAATTTCAGAAGCAATTGTTAAGAAGTTGGAAATGGAAACCAAACCTCATCCAAAACCCTACCTTCTTGGTTGGGTATCAGAAAATGCGAAACGCAATGTAACCAAACCATGTAGGGTTGGTTTGTCATTGCTTCAAATTTGATAGATGAGGTTGATCTAGATGTTGTCCCACTGGATATTTGTGGCATAGTCTTGGGAAGACGATATTTGTATGACAAAAAAACAATCTTTTTCTGGCATGAGAACAAACATCATCTCACCAAGAATGCAATGGAGTATATTTTCATATCTCACCACATGAAGATCAATTCAACCCTTGTCAGTGCAGGACAAATGAAAAGGCTCATCAACTCCATCAAGAAGTGTATGCTCATGGTTGTGAGGGAAAAATATGTTGAAGAATCTGATGCTTTCGAAGTTTGTAATCCCTCTCACAAGAAAGAGTTTTATGATATTGTATCTAACTATGATGATATTTTTTAGGAACCAAGTGGGTTTCCTCCTAAAAGGGAGATCCAACATGAAATTCATCTCCAACAAGATTCCCCTTGCCAAATGTGGGCATGTACATGTTGTCAACTGTTGAAATGGAAGAAATCAAGTAGAAGGCGCATGAATTGTTGAATTAAGGAGTCATTAGACCTAGCTCATCTTTATGTGGTTCACCAATTTTTTTGGTGCCAACGAAAGATGGCACATCGAGGATGTGCATGGATTATCGGGCTTTCAACAATATCATGGTGACAAACTGCTACCCTCTTCCTCACATACATTATTTACTTGATCAATTGAAGAATGTTGTTCATTTCACTAAGTTGGATTTGCATAGTGGCTACCATCATATAAGGATTATTGAGCATGATGTGTGGAAAATTACCTTCAATACCAAGCAAGGGCTTTTTGAGCAGTTGGTAATTTCATTTGGGCTTTGCAATACCCAAACTACATTCATAAGGGTAATGAATGACGTCTTTCAACCTCTTCTAGATGATTTTGTGCTTGTGTATCTAGATGATATACTTGTTTTTAGCAAAACATGGGATGGTCATCTCAAACATGTCAAACAATTGCTTGATATTTTGAAAAAGGGGGAAATGTATGTAAAATTGTCCAATTATGAATTTCGAAAAACTTCTTCGGGTATATTTGGGTCATGTTCTCGGGGGAGGTCAATTGAAGATTGATCCTTCAAAAGTTGATGTACTTGTTAAATGACTAAGCCTACCAATGTAACAGAAGTATGAATTTTCTTGGGAGTTGTTCAGCTTTGGAGAAGGTTCATAGCCAACTTATCCATCATTGCATCTCCTTTGCATGACCTGACTAGTGTGGAGCAGACTTTTCAGAGGGGAGGAAAGCAGCAGAAGGCTTTTGACACCCTAAAGGAAAAGACTAGTACTGCACTAGTACTATCTTTTCTGAACTTCAATATCCATTCAAGATTGAGACAAATGGAAGTGGTTACACCATGGGTGCAGTGTTGATGTAGCATCAGAAGCTAGTTTTCTGTTATTCAAAAACTTTATCTCAAGTTGTTGTAAACTATCCTACTTATGACAAGGAGTTGTATGCTTTGGTTCAAGGCATCAAGAAATGGAAATATTACTTGATTTCAAAGGAGACTTGTTCATACAGACCGCCAACCTTTTCAATATCTCCAATCAAAAACCAAGTTGCAACGGGCTCATCATTTCAAGTGGATGGGATTCCTTCAATAGTTCTATTTGTTAATTAAGTACAAGAAGGGTACAAGTAACAAAGTGGCATAAATGCTCTGTAGACCTCCTTTTTCTGCATCTATTATTTTGAAAAATACTCATTTATCTCATGAAATCTATGTTGAACAATATGTTATTGATGAAGATTTTAAAGAAGTTCATGAGAAGCTAACCCATGGATCGCAGGTGGAAAAATACCATTTGCAGGGCAAACTACTTTACCACCTTGGCAAGGTATGCATTCATACAAGTGAAAAATTCCATGTAATTCGAGAAGCTCACACTTCTCTTGTGTCTAGTCATTTTGGAGTAGGAAAGACTATGTCTCATTTGCATAGGTTTTGTTATTGGTGACGAGCCCTGGTATTGCATCGAGGATGTTTCAACTTTCAAGATTCTCAACTTAAATTATCAACCCGAGGTTCGTACAAAATTAAGAGGTGTCGGCACTATATGTGTAGCATAAAATGTGCCCTTCTTTTGTTGATCTTATGTAATGGAGTGAATGTCATGAAATGAAAGCCTAAACTAATTGCAAAAATGGAAATGTTACTTTCAAAAGAAATGAATCCTAGGCAAGAACAACAATCTGTAATTGAAATCCTAAGAGCATGAATTCAAATAAATAGGCCTAATATATTTTGTAAAAAGACATGCACTAATTGGTGTTTATTATTCCTCAATCATGGAGCCTAGTGGTTATGATTCAAGCCTAAGAGACAAAAACCAAGCTTTTGGAGCAAATCTAGTCAAGTTTACACGTGCTACAGGAGGTTGCTGCAGGCGAAACAATATTGCTACATGAGGAGATAATTCACTAAATTACTAAGTAAATCAAATGAAAATAGGATGGGACAGATTTTTTTATTAAATATGATGTCCTAGGACACCATTCCAAGTGGAATCACTCCAAAATACCTCTTATAACACGTGCTAAAAAATAACATAAAATTGCTACTCTAAAAACTAGAAATTCAAAAACTAGTGAGCTAGTTAACCTATCAAATGTCTAACCTAATCAAGTGAAAATGCACTGGGGTAAATTTTGTTATTAAATTGAATTTTTTTATGACATAATCTAAGTGGAATCAACTCAATTGAAGCTTATTAACATGTTCTAAAAAATAACATAAATTTACTACTTTTTGCTACAAGGGACTTCTAGAAATTCTAGATTTGTGAACTAGTAAACCAATCCAAGTAGCTCAATGATGAATATGAATTTTAAAATCTATTATAAAGATGCATCATGCTTATGAATTTGTAAATAAATTGAAAAACAACTCACTTCAATAAATTAACCCAATCCTAGAGCGAAAGAAGCATTGATACTAAATGCAGAAATATATTTCACCAATGGCTAATTTTGAACAACTTACCCTGAACATTGATGCATCTATGCTATTTATTCTCTTAGATTGATTGGTTTATCACCTTGTCTTGAGGATGAACCATTTTTCTGGTTTGAAATGTTGACCCAATACTTACAATGAGTTAAAGCCAGTATTGTTAGAGGAACTAGTGGGAGGTCTAGTAGTGTGGTGCTACCTACAGTGATCAACTAGTAAACTGATGATTCACTCATAAATAACTCATGCATGTCAGATATGAGAATTAACCAGTTGAGATTAGAGTTCAAGGACAATGTACTATCAGTTGTATAATCATCTGAATTGTACAGGTGATGCATGCAGCCAGAGGAAGGCCTATGATGGATTGTGCAATTCCTTTGAGGAATTTACCTAATTAATAGGGGGATAATTCCCAAGGAAACATCGCAAGGAAATAGGGAATTGGTAAAGAAGAAAATTGGTTAAGTATTGGCCTGAGCTTGCCTAGGAAGCTGTGAGACAGATAGATATAGTGTAGAGGTTGCTCGGGCTTGAGCAAAGCATTGTAATCTTTTCATATATTATGACTAATGCAATATATAGATAGAAGAGGTTTTTAGTTGTGGCTTTCCCCAGGAAATCATTGTGTAATGTGTTGATTGAATTCTTTCTCTTATATGCTTCGTGATTTCATGATCGTTTAATTGTTTCCGCTGATGAGTAGAGAAGACTAAAGTCTTTTGTTTTAGAATATTACATAAGCAGTTTAAATCTACAAGGAATTTCTACATGGTATCAGAGAATAAATCAATCTAGAAGAGGATAATATGAGTTTGTCTTTTGCAGGTGAAATCAAATTTGCAGTATCATAATTCAAAGCCAATAAGATGTCTTTCTACGGATTGAGTCTTGAATATGCCCTTGAGGGTAGTTCGAACTATATTGCTTGGAAGGACAAGATGGAGGTAGTGTTGGAAGAAAATGGGCTTAAGGATTTCATAGAGAAAGATATTCCTAAGCCTCCAGCAGTTGATGCTCAAGATATGGTAGAGTAGAGAAAATGTGTTTCAAAGGCGAGAAGGATTATCCTAGAACAAGTTCAAGATCATATTATCTCGAACCTCCATGGTAAAGGGAATCCATATGCAATGTGGAAGGCCTTGACAAACCTATTTCAAAAAAACAGTGACCACGGGAAGTTGGCACTAAAGGACAAGCTCAGGAAAATTAAGATGGAGAAGGGTGACACAATACCAAAGTACTTGACCAAGTTCACCCAATGTTGGGATGAGCTTGGAAGTGTCTGTATTACAATTGTTGAAGATGATCTAGTCAACCCAGCACTTCTAGGCCTTCCCAAGAGTTGGCACAACTACTAGGACTTAGTAAATGGGAGGGAGAAGCTACTAGAGTGGGAGCATTTACGGTTTGACTTGGTGCAAGAAGAGATTCGATGGAACAACAAAGATGGATCCTCATCCAAGCATGATTATGAGGATAATTGTGACTTAGCTGGAAAGGAAAGAAAGGGAAAGGGAATACATCCCATTCCAAATCAGATTCCAGTCAGGGCGGCAAGAAGAAGGGCTTATCGAAGATTAAATGTTTTCACTGTCATGAGCTAGGACACTATGCCATGAAGTGTCCGCACAAGAAGGATGATAAGAAGCCCTTAGGAGGAGCAGCAGGTGAAGCTATTGCTTCACATTTTGAGTTGGATTTCACACTCATTGCTTGCATGGTGACATCAGTGATGGGTAGTGTGTGGTATTTGGATAGTGGAGCCTCATTCCCAACAAATAATTCTTTAGTGACTTGGAGGAGAACGACATTTAGATGCACATCAAAATGGGAGATGATGGGAGGTATAACACGACCGACATCGATACTGTTACCTTTCAGAGGGAGTTTGGTTCTCCTCTCACACTAAAAGATGTCATGTATGTTCTAGGTTTGAAGAAGAATTTGGTTTCAGTTGCCATGTTGGAGGACCATGGCTACGATGTGATATTTAGAAAAGGAAAGGCTTTCCTTCGACACATAGCCTTAAGGCAAGTGAAGCGGATCGAGGTTCGGGTGAAGAACCTCTAAAAATTGGATGTAGAAGATTGTGCTTCTTTGAGTACAAAAGCAGAGAAGGTGCAAAGCCGAGATGTCGGTGAGTTGTGGCATAGAATATTGCGTCACTTGCACCATGGAGCTTTGAAGATCATGCAACATATTTCTTCAGGACTTCCCAAGGGTACACTAGAGCAGAGGGATAAATGAAAAGGGTGTACACTGGGGAAGTACACCAAATATTCCTTTCATGATAAGGACAGTCGCGCAAGCGATCCTTGGAAGAGTTCATTCAAATGTGTGTGGACCGTTCTCGACAACCTCCACAACCAAGCACAAGTATAATGTAATATTTGTAGATGATTTTTCTCGTAAGTGTTGGATTTTCTTCGTGTAGAAGAAAGATCATACGTTCACTAAATTTTGTGAATTTAAAGCACTTGTTGAGAAAGATATTGGAAAGAAAGTTAAATCTCTCAGGAGTGATAATAATGGAGAATATGTGTCGAATTTGTGCATCAGAAGGAATTTGACAGGAGTTAATAGCACCCCATAACCCATTGTAGAATGGGGTGGATGAAAGGAAGAACAAAAGTATTGTGGGAACTGCATGAGCAATGTTACATTATCAGGGCATATCGTTGCACTTGTGGGATGAATCATGCAACATAGATGTATATGTGCAGAACATAAGTCCTCATCATATTCTCTGGGTGAGTACGCAAGAAGAAGAATTTTTAGGTAAGAAACCAAATGTGGAACACTTCAGGATCTTTGGTTCATTTGTTTATTGTCATGTTACCAAGGATGCAAGGAAAAAGCTAGAACCAACAACTGAGTTGGGCATATTTGTGGGGTAGACTGATACACCTCACAACTATCAGGTGTACCTAGCATCTCATAGGAAGATAATGGTTCATAGATGTGAAGTTTAATGAAAAGAAGGCCATGAGATATTCCCTTGAGAGGGAGCTTCAGTTGCATGGAGATGAAGAGATTTTAGCTCCAAATGTAGGACCTCAAGATGATGTGGAACAGCCACATACAGAGGAGAAGAGAGTGGAAGCACCCACTCATGGAGAGACTTCTAGACATGGGAGGAAGCGCACCAGAGAGGCTGAAAGATTGATGTATGATTCTAGAGAGAATGTGGGAGAACCCACATCACGACCAAACATAGGAGGTCACGAGATCGGGTACATTAGCTACATGGATTTGATGAGAGAGAATGTAGAGATTGAGCCATCCTCATTCGAGGAAGTAGTGAAAAAAATGTATGGATTGATGCCATGGTTTAGGAGTATGACTCCATTATTAGAAACATTGTTTGGGAAGTGGTCCCAAGACCAACAGACAAGTCAATGGTGACTTCCAGATGGCTTTACAAGGTAAAGCAAGCAACAGACGGGAGTGTGGAGAAACATAAGGCCAGATTTGTGGCCAGAGGGTTCTCTTAGGTGGAGGGAATTAATTAGGAGGAGACCTTTGCTCCTGTTTCAAGGTACTCTTGAATCAAATCTATTCTAGAACTTTTAACATAGATGTGATGGAAGATATATCAGATGGATGTGAAGAAAACATTCCTCAACAGAGTGGTTGAGGAAGAGGTGTACATTGAGCAGCTGAAAGGATTTTATACCTTCAACAGAGAGTCGCATGTGTGCAGACTCAAGCGAGCGTTGTATGGATTGAAACAAGCACCCTGTGCTTGGTACACCAAGATTGACAACTATTTCACCATGTTGGGTTTCACCAAAAGTGAAGCAGATGCAAACCTTTACCATATTGTGGTTGAAGGTAAATTGTTGATTATAGTATTATATGTCAATGATTTAATTCTAATAGGTGATGAGAAGTTGGTAAAATCTTGCAAAGAGGATCTTGCAAGAGAATTCGAGATGAAGGACCTAGGGCTCATGCATTATTTCCTTGATACATAAGTATGGAAAGGAGATGAGGTAATGTTTTTCTCTCAGGGAAAGTACGCCAACGCGATACTGAAGAAGTTCCACATGGAGAGTAACAAACCCATGGAGACTCCTCTAGCAGGGATTTGGAGGAAGGAAGATGCTACTTTAGGTGAAGTAGTGGAGGCTACTATTGACAGGAAGATTGTGGGTTCACTTATGTATTTGGTGAACACATCATCGAACATATGTTTTACATTTAACCAACTTAGTCAAGCAATGGTTAAGCCAACCAAACTCTATTGGAAGGCAGCTAAACATGTGTTGAGATACCTTAGAGGAACCACTCTGTTTGGTCTTTGGTACGTACAAACAAAGGGAGTGAAGCCTCAAGGCTTCACAGATGCATATTGGGCAAGGATTCCATCCGAAAGGAAGAGCATGTTAGGGTGAATCTTCAGTATTGGGTCAGCAACAATTTCTTAGTATAACAGGAAGCAGAGATCAGTTGCACTCAATTCAGTAGAAGCAGAGTACATGGCTGTTAGTCAAGAAACTTATGATGCTATCTGGATGAGGAAGATACTTGTTGGGTTATTTGGTTAGTATATGGATCCTTTAGTGATTTACTATGACAATCAGAGTTGTATTAAACTCTTTGAGAATCTAGTTTTTCATGATCGGTCCAAGCATATCGATATCTAGTATCACCATCTATGAGATTGTGTGCAGAGGATAATCATGTTGCTGGAGTACATTCCTACAGAAGAACATGATGCAGATATTTTGACAAAGTCATTGTCAAGATGAAAATTCAAGTTTCATAGAGGCAGGATTGAGGTAGCAGATAATCCATTTCTTGTTGAGAGGCAGTGTTGAAAATGCAACAAGAAAATCCTAATTTAATTTTATCCTTGAATTAAATTGGGAATAAAATTGTATTTCCACATCTCATGACAACTTATATTAGTTAACTAAGTTAAATTGACTTAGTTGTCTCATTTAATTCAAGTTGAGGGTCTAACTTAAGTCATATATAGTGTCTCCTACATTATTAGGAGCCCTTGTTTAGTTTATTTTGAGTTGTAATTAATTAATTTAGTTTAACTGAGTTAAAGTCAGTTAAACTAGTGGGAGGTATAGTAGTGTGGTGTTTCCTACAATGTTGTGTGGTGCTTCCTGCAATGATCAACCAATAAACTGAAGGTTCACTCATAAATAAATCATGCATGTCAGGTCTAAGAGTTACCCAGTTGAGATTGGAGTTCAAGGACAATGTAATATCAGTCATATAATCATCCAAATTGTACAGGTGGTGCATGCAGTCAGAGGAAGGTCTATGATTGATTGTGCAACTCCTTCGAGGAATTTCCCTAATTAATAGGGGGTTGATTCCCAAGGAAACAACACAAGGAAATAGGGACTTGGGCAAGCAGAAAATTGGTTAAGTATTGGCATGGGCTTGTCTAGGAAGTTGTGGGATAGATAGAGATAGTGCAGAGGTTGCTTAGGCTTGAGAAAAGCATTGTAATCCTCTCATATTTTCTAACTAATGCAATATACAGATAGCAGGGGTTTTTAGTTGTGGCTTTCCCCAGGAAATCATTGTGTAATGCGTTGATTGAATTCTTTCTCTTATATTCTTCATGATTTTGTGATTGTTTAATTGTTTCTACTAATGAGTTGAGTAGATTCAAGTCTTTTGTTTTAGAATATTACATAAGAAGTTTGATTCTACAAGGAATTTATACACATATAAACGAGCCCCTAACACACTTAATGGGCAGTTGGCGGAGTGGACCCAAACGGAGTTCGACGAAATTCAGAGGGGCTGACAAAACTAGGCGTAGGTGGAACCCTATGGGTGCACACTTCGAGAAGGGTATATTCTAGTGAATATTCCATATAGAATCTACTGTGGAATCTGAAAGATTCCCTAGGGGTCCAAAAGTGACAATGGCATAACCCAACTAAGTTTACACTCATTTGACTCATAATTTCGCCACGATTTTACTGGTGCAGTCTGTTTTTAGATATGAGCAACCCATTTTCAGGTCACTCCTATGATTGGATGTATAATGATGTATTTTTCTATGTACTTATTTTCATTTTTGCTGAGATGAGTGAAGAGGCCTCCCCACTTTGAGCTGGGCCTGGAGACATAGTCCACATTGGACAAACTCTATTATGAAACATTGTGTGCATTGTCTTTATGGTCTCCTTTATGTTGCTTCTTTGCATGTATGGTTTTTACATGCTCTTTCATGCAATTATGAAAACATAACAAGAAATAAATATCCCGAATCATTGGAGATTAAGGATAGATTAGAGGAGGATTGGTTGTTTCGTTTTATGATTGGATTGCAACCATGGGAATAGGATGAACTGATAAGGTAGAATGTGTAGTCTCCTGCAACAATTATCACCACAATAGATAAGCTTTTGGATTTTCAAAGTGAAGCGAAGATAGAAGGAAGAGGGAATGATGGTGAAAAGGGAAAGAAGAAGGATGACAAAGGAAAAGGGAAGTGTTCAAAATAAGATGGATCGAAACAAGAAAAAAGGAAAGAGAAGAAGCTTTTTTCATGTTGGATCTATGTAAAGGATCATATGGGAAAGAAGTTTCCATTGAAGCATAAATTAGTTTCTATGGAGCAAGAAGAAAATCCGTATGTGGTAGTGATATAAGTTTTGTGCAAAACATAATGAACTTATTGATCGTTGATATTAATGGGAGTCAATGGATTGGTATGGTAGATAGTGGTGTGACTCACAACTTTATGCGAGAATATGTGGTGAGATAGTTGGGTTTGTAGATTGTACTGACTCACATGTTCTTCAAATAAATAAACTTTGAGGACATGAGAGTACTCAGAATGGTCAAGGATGTACCCATTCAAATAGGATATTAGAATGGGAATATTGGCTTCACTATTATATTGTTGGATGACTATGATGTTGTATTGGGATTAGAGTTCTTGATAGGAGAGAGAGATGTGCCAATTTATCATATAGAGAGATTTTTTATTCTCTTAGGACATGATCTAGTGGTAGTGCATACAGTGAGAGCTAACATGGATCCATATTTGAGGATGACATCTATTCGTGTGAAGGATAGACAAATAAGCATTGAGGCACATCATAGATTAGACCATGCGGAGTTTATTATGTTGCAACATGAGAAGGTTATGGAGACTTTGATAGAAAAGGTTATGAGCTTATCATCATAATCTCATGCAAAATATGAGGATCGTAGTGATGAGGCATCATTACCCAATGTTGATGATGATATAGAGAATGATTGTCATAATTGTCTTGATGATGTTGAGAACATGAAGATTTCATTAGAAGTTGTTGTAGCAGCTACAACCACCCTCCAAAATTTTGGCTCGCATGTAAATTTCAGAGCCTACCTTGGATCTTGCAAGCGATCATCCTTGGTCGCTTGTTGGTAAGCTGATGATTTTAAGCTCCCCTCCTTGATCTTAAGAGTTATCTGTATTCTCATCTTCATGCATCATGTGTCATATTTGGGCATAGGGGTTGTTGTTTTTCATACAAAGGGAATGTTGTCTTGCTTCAAGGGAATTGTGTGCGTATGAGTGGTCGTCATCACATAGACATGTTTCACACTCACCTCATGTACTCACGTCATGAAGGTTGTTGCATCAAGCAAAGTAGGTCTTATGTATTCTGGATGGTCTTCATTGTGTCACTAAGTGTCTGTGTGTGATCACAATCAAGTCCTATCAATGTTTACATATGTTTCATTGGTCTCACACTTAGCCATTTTTACAAGCAACCTAGCCTCATCCAGCTTCCCAGAACTTTGTGCTTTGCTTCTGAAACCATCAAGCTTCCACCCTTGCCTTCTGAAACACTGCAATGCGCAGAGACACCAACCTCCCTTGCCTGCTACAATCCCGCAACCTGCAGAGACCCCATCCAACACCGCTCTCCAAAAATGCGTAGAGCATTCGAGTTGCACTGCACTCATAAATTGTGTAGAGGTGTCCTCCCAAGACCCCTGTCCCGCAGTAGTGCTCTGAGCCTCAAAACTATGTAGTGTTGTCCAAGTTGTATAGCATGCAGAAACTGTGCAGACGAGCCTCTTAGGGCCTCATCCTGGCAAGAGTCACTGTCCGCTGAAATTGCATAGATCTACCTCTCAGTGACTATAGGAAAGGGTGACATGCTGAAATCTCTTCCAACGAGTTGAGGAGAAGGACCAAGGAACCAATTAATGGAAAAGATCAAGACAACATGCAAACTCTATCAGATACATGTTCATCTTGAGGGTAAGTATGGTAAGTAAGGAACATCTTTCAAAGTACACCTCTTAGTTGAGTTTGTAGGACTACTTTTCATTGTCATATCACTCAGTCCTCAATAACATGCGTGTGCGCAAATGCGAAAAGTCATCTTATGTGTTTCTTCTACATGTCTTGCTTCTTTTTTACTTATTCGACCAACTCTCATCTTCAACATGTTGATTGCTATGTCATGAGTGTGACCTCATTTTGGTGAAGTTGAAGGTTGTGTTTGAGTTGTGTTTTCCATGTACACATCTATTGCACTCACACATGATGTTGTATGCATTGTCGTGCAAGCGTTGTCGCGCTCATTCAATGATCTATCACAAGTGTCGTGCTTATCGCTCGCACCGTCGGCTAATCACACTGAGTATATGTTGTCTTAATGGTTTGAGGTGTCTTGTCATCGAGTCATGTTGAGTGTGTATTCGTAAGGTCGTGTATGCACAAGTTCACTCACCCACACACTTAGTCATTTTGTTGAAATTCTAATGACCAGATCACCCTTGAACAGTTGGACCTTTGCTAAGTTGCATTGCGCAGTTTCAGCCCTCAGTGATCATGTACTATTGCCCAGAATTGCACAGAGCTTAAGGCTGTCTCCCAGGAAGCCTGCACTGCACAATCCTAGAATCGACCAGACCGAATGTCACCCAGAACATTGCAGAAGTTGCTCAACAAGCCATTTCAATTTGCGTTGCCCGCAAGCACATCAACCAAGCCTCCAGCTGGTCAGCCATAGATTTTTACCGAGTAGTGACCCTGAGACTCACTCCCCCAAAAAATTGCGCAAAAGCTGCAAAGCATGCCCACTCCACTGACTGAAGAAACTGCGCAGACATGCCGGAAAAACACCCTGTGTCCATCATTGTCTCCCTCAAAAAATTGCATAGTTTTTCTAGCCAATCGGCCGACTTGCTGCTCACCCAGAAAACTACACAGTTTTCATGAGCAGTCTCCCAGCTGCCTAGCATCCTGCTTAGCTTAAAAACTATGATGGGATGTTCAGTAGTCCAGCCTCCCAACAATTGTGTAGTTTTTTCCAGCAGACTCTCGCCACCTACTGCAATCTCCCTAGAAAAATTGCGTAATTTTTCCAAGAAAGCCTCCTACAACCTGTTGCCATCTCCCTAGAGAAATTGCGTAGTTTTTGCTACCAACCCCTCTACTTCCTACACTACTTCCCTCAAAAAACTGCGTAGATATGCCCTCCAGCCGAGCCAGATCTCGTGGACAGTCACTGTTGATCTGGATTTTCCATCCCAGTCTCCCAGTGACCTCTCCGCAATTTTCAACGGCAATGCTCGGAGCTCGCATCCCGGCTTGAAATTTTCCTTGTGAAGTTTCAAGAGCCTGTCCTCTCTCTCAGTCACCTGCATCCGAAAGCAAAGGGTAATGCATCATGGAATACTATGGGATTTCTAGATTTGATGTCATCTCGTCATGATCGATTGCAGATACAGGTACATGGATGAGACATGACATGACGATCAATGTGATGAACAAGGAGAGCATGAGAGGAGATTCGTTCACGAATAGATGAACGAGGAATGCATGTGAGGGTATTTTTTCGTGAACGGACAAACAAGGAATGCATGTGAGGAAATTGTTTTGTGAATAGATGAAGAAGGGATGCATGCGAGGAGATTTGTTCGCGAATGGATGAACACATGAAGCATGTCAAAGTACAAGCGAAGGAGGAACATTTATGTGCAAACATCAACCGAACACCAAGACCATCAAATACTTCGCACACCTTGCCATGCAGAGATGAAGCTATGATACACAAAGAGAACATCCATCACTCAGCAACATTGCAACTCGACATGGACACCACCAACAACATGAACATACCAGCATTGTCATGTCAAGTTGTATCATGAGTCATCTCGGCCACATCACTAATGTGGGCCATACTGTTGTAATCAATGTAATGTAACATGGAATTCCAAGGGACCCACATGTAAAGTTGAAGAGTCATGTAAGTCAAACAGTCATGAGAGAAGTTGAATAGTCATAAGGGTCAGTTTCACCCTTGGATATAAATACCCTTCATTTGTACATGCAAAAGACTTTTCACCTTGGCTCCTCCCACATAGCCTTAAGAGTCTGTAATCTTTTCTTTGAGGAGCGAGCAGTGGCTCCAACGCCTGACTTACGAGGTTAGTGATGTATGGTGTACCGATGTGTCTTGGAACTTTCACTTAATTCAGAAGCCTGTTAACAGACCAACACATTTTCACACATGTATTGTAATTGTTTGTAATTCTTTGAACACTTGTAATGCATGTTGCTTTACCTGTGTTAAAACAGTTGAACTATTTCGGTTGTTCTAATACATCTGCTTATGAAAATGTGTTGTATAAGTTGTTAGCATTGTCTTTCCCATGTGGGCTACCTCGTCGAACAGTAGACAAAACCATTCCCATAAACTTGTTATAACAACCATCACACTCGCGTGGACTATTCCGCTAGGTCTTGTACATGTTATCTGTTCATTGTGTGTTTGTGACTATCGCATCCGTGTGGACTGATCCACCAGAAGTTGCCCATGTCCTACTGTGTTGTGTGTCTCTGACAAAGTTGGGACTCTTCCATTTCGACCAGTGACTCACTTCCACCCTCTC